>JAJMCC010000003.1:0-286594 GCA_030584945.1 Starmerella roubikii | reverse complement strand
TGAGTCTAGACGAGGGTGAGCCACGTCTGGCGATTCCTAGTGGCCAAATGGTCGGCCCAACAGTTTGGTACTAGGCTACTGTGGTTCTGAAAGATGACGTTATTATTCTTGTTCGGAGCGGATCAAGGCTTCACTGTAGCACATGTGAAGTGACCATATAATCTGCGACAATTGACAGTTTTATGGGTAACAGCGTCTCTTTCGTGAAAACGTATCTAGCGACTCTTTATAAATATAAATTTGACCAGTTCTCCATTACATGGTACTTCGCAGATAACCCGGTGATTCCCATGGATAACGCAATTACTTGTTACCTATCACGTTTGCGAGTTTTGTAATCAAGGAGCCGTCAATCGGGTGACCCAAGATGCACGTAACATGGACAGCCAAAGAACTAAATTAAAAATGAGCAAGGCGACGAGGCCATATTACGAGTAATATTTATGGTAGCAAATTAACTTATGCTGCAATGCCATTGGAAGTCTTGCGATGGAGTTGCAAGTCCCGGCTGTCATGCCCATGCATACACAATATGACTCCTGGTAAAAGCACTACAGCAAAGCCATAGAAAATCTCGGATTTCTTTTAAAAAATCAAATTATCATACAGATGTACAATCCTAATATGGGAATAGTGGTATTGTAAGACCATTGAACGGACCTCTATTGCAAATCCAGGTCGTCATTAATACGCATAACCCTAATACATCACATTCACGAGGAGCATATCGGGTGGTCGGGATGACTCCGCGAATGGGCGTCAGTACAGTACATGAATTACTCTGCTTTCGGAAACTCAAGCATCAGGTCTTCAATAAAATTGAACTTATAAGGACAAATCAGACCTAACTTTCCCACATGAACGGTATAATATCACCAAGCTTTTCTCACGAGCTGTTATGCATAATAGCTTGCATTGCACACGCCCTTAATGTGTACGTCAAGGGGCCGATGGCCTTATCTGTGCTCATAGTAGCCCAAACCTTGGATTGCGTCATACACTTGAATCTTTGCTCTGAACCATGCTGAGTTTAAAGCAACAAGAGCAGCAACAATAATACTAATGATATTAGGCATAGCAACAGCTACCTCATTCTGTTAAGACTTGTACTCAGGAATCCACTCATTACCTGAAATCACGCCATCCTGTTGACAAGTCCCGCGATGATGGTGATTATGTAGGGTTTCAAAAATTAGTTGGAAAGTACCTCATAAAGTGAAAAGCCAATTCAACAGCAGCTATCATGAGTGCAATCAGTTAATTCTGCGCATTTGATTGTTAACTAACAATCGCTGTTGTCGCCTACTTCCATGAACATCAAGTTTATCAGCTAGAAATATGTAGGGTTTCCAAATTGGTAGGGCTGCTATCTCGGGGAAAAGTTTAGGGTTGTCAATGCTCCTGAATATAAAAAGACATATGTAGACACCGAATAGACCTACCTAGCGAGTTGAACTTGAGTGCTTTGGAAGGGGTTATATTATGAGTTCCTCATCTTCCCTAAATGGAAGTGATCTCACAACTGAGAAGAAGAATATTGTCACTTCTAACAATGTTGCGGACCTGGAACATCTGAATCAGCTTGAGCATTTCACTGATGGTTCTTTTGAGACGGAGGACATCGAAATTATTGCAGCTCACCTTGATGATCACGACATTGACGAATGCCGTAGGATCATTGAGAAGGCTGTTCATGATCATAGGGGTGATCCCGCGTTGCCCGTGCCATATTACGACCATCTTAAATCACTTCTAGATGGTCCTAATGACACCATATCCCAAGACGAATGGGAGACCATTATGAAGTTCGAGTCCTTCTTGATCCACGATTGGTCGATTTACGCACCAGTGCGTTCAGTGACGCGGCCAATTGATGAGGAGGAATTCGAGCACTACGAGAACTTGCGTGTCTACATTATCACCATCTGCTGGTCTTGTGCTGGGTCTGTACTGGCTACGTTTTTTGCAGTTCGTTTCCCAAGTATTAGCCTCGGTGGTACCGCACTTCAAATTCTGATCGCGTACACTGGTAAGCTTTTCCGATTTATTCCTGATTTCTCTTTTCCAGTTGGCTTTGGCAAACGTATCCACTTTGGTGGCGGTCCCTGGAACTTTAAGGAGCAGATGCTCGCTACCTGTGGCATGTTTTGTGGTGATTCGAATCCTTATGCACAATATGTCATCATTGCTATGTCGAATCAGTACTTCTACGGTTTCACAGAAGCACAGGGAAACTTTGGATTTGCGATTCTGCTTACTCTTGCCACGAACCTTATGGGATTCGGCTTGGCAGGCCTCTTCCGTATCTTTTTGGTTTACCCGGTGAGAATGCTCTGGTACGGGTGTCTTCCTACTATTCGTCTGTCGCGTATACTTATTGCGCCTGAGCCGGCGCGTGAGAACGTCAACGGCTGGCGTTTGAAGTCCCCTGAATTCTTCTGGCTTTTCACGACCATATTCTTTGGTTATTATTGGATCACCAATCTTGTCTTCAACTTCCTCTCATACTTTGACTGGATTGCGTGGATTGCGCACACCAACAATAACATGCTGAACATTTGCGGTGTCGTCAATGGTCTTGGAATGAATCCTATTCCTTCTTTGGATCCATCGATTTTCGGTGTTGGCGCCATGGTCACTCCCTTTTTCGCTACTGTTAGTATGATTGTGGGCATGTTTTTTTCTTTCTTTGTGATCGTCGGCATGTATTACATGAACACGAGTTGGGTTGCCTATTTTCCGATCAATACGAATGGCATCTACACTAACACGGGTGAGCCATACGATGTCTCCCAGATCTTGGATGAGAACAACAACCTTGATGTTGAAAAGTACCGAAACTATTCGTTGCCCTTCTGGACTGCGGGTAATCTGACAGTGTATGGAGCGTTCTTTGCGTTTTATCCCGCCATGATCATGTTTGCCATTTTGAACTATGGGTTTATTCTGACATATTCTGTGAAGACGTTTTTCAGAACCATCAAGAATCCGAAAGTTGCCTTAGAAAGCTTTGATGATCGATTCACGCGTGCTCAGCGTAAGTACAAAGAGGTCCCCGAGTACTGGTACCTAGGGTTTTTGGCGGTCTGCATTGCTTTGGGAATCGCCTTTGTCGAACATTATAAGTTCACAAACACTCCCGTGTGGACGATCTTCTTTGGTGTCGGGCTTTCCTTTGTATTTATGGTTCCGAGTGGTGTTCTTTATGCCACCACCAACACGCAGATTATTATCAATGTCCTTTACGAGTTGGTAATCGGCCTCACCGTTGAGGGCAACGGCACTGCGTTGATGATTTCAAAGGCGTTTGCTACCAACTTCATGTCCGAGACCGATAATTTTATTTCGAATTTGAAACTGGCGCACTACACAGGCCTTGCACCGTGGGCGATGTTCCGCATTCAGATCATCACCTGCATCTGCAACTCATTTGTACAGTCAGGGCTTATGGTCTGGCAGTCGAATCCGAACTCTATTCCGGACATGTGCGACCCAGCGCTACAAGGACACGGATCTCGTTTCAGCTGTGACGACATCCGGACGTATTTCACGGCTGCTGTTGAATGGGGCACTGTGGGCCCTCGTCGCGTATTGCGAGACTTGTATCCAGGAATGCGTTACACCTTTTTGGCGGGAGCTCTGTTCCCCATTCCATTTTGGGTTGTGCGTAAATTCGGCATTCCGTTTGCGAAGAAGCACAGATGGGCCGAAGTCAAAGAAGGTGGATCGCGTCTCCGAAATTCTAGCTTCGTGCGCTCAATACTGTCCTTGGAGTGGTTCAATTCGTTCAACGAGTTGGTCCTGGTTTCTGGTATGCTGCAATGGGCTCCATACAACTTCATGTATAGCCTGCCGTCAATATACATTGGATTTGCCTTCCAATATCTCATTCCGAGGTGGTATCCGCGCTGGTGGGCGAAATACAATTACCTGCTGTACGCAGCAATTTCGGTTGGTATCGCGTACGCTGGCTTGTTTGAATTTTTCGCTGCAGACTATAAACACTTAGTGTTTATTGACTGGTGGGGGAATGCTGCTGCCGTTAGTCTAGACGAAGGCGAGCCGCGCCTTGCAATTCCAAGCGGCCAGGCAGTCGGTCCCACGGTTTGGTATTGAGTAACTGACGTTCTTCAGGAATTTTCATATATCCAGTGCAATTGAACATATCTTTTTCGCAGTTTGAACTTGCTTCTTGAAAACTCAAGAAGAACTGAATTATCATGCACAGATTCGGAAGCATGTAGAACCCGTCTGCAGCAATAAACTAAATTATCCTCACTCTTTAAACGCAGTGACGCCCACATTTCTATAGAGCATTTGATGTATCCTGAGCTCGACACTTGGCTTAAGATAATCAAGGAGGTGTCAAAAAAGTATCAAGACAGATATGATGCAAAGCTCTCTAAAAGAAAGATCGTAGAACAAATAAGCAAAGGGAGTGTGTTATAATATCAAATGAATGGGTTTGATGATACTCAGTGTTGCGAGTCAGGAACACTAGTTGGAAAATCGCTGCAAACAGAATCGTCATGCACATGCATAACCCTAAAATAAGATTCTCAGGAACTGAGGTGGAGTTGTCTTAAAGTACGCGTCCCAGAATACGTATTGATGGTATTGACGAGTCAAGGAATTTAAAACGCAATGATAGAGCAAACAATATCTATCATAGACTGTCATTTCTTCTTATACACAGAATAAGTACTTTCGCCGTTTTCGAGATACTACCTTGCATATCACATTGCACCACCACATGCTTCTTGTAAGCGTATCAAGGAGCAAACTAGTCTCATCTGTGCCAAGAATTACCCTAAAAGGTCAATGCGTCATTTACTCGAGTCTTTGCCCAAAAAAACCTGAAAATGAAGCATTCATAAGAGTGTTTCCCGGAGCCTTTAATATTACTATTCAGACTCTTACTTAGGAGGACGTTCTTAGCTACATCGCGTCATTTCTTGATCATGTGTTAAGATGTCGATTTTGTAGGGTTTCAGACATACCTAGTGGGACGCCCACTTCATAACAGGGGAATTCACATAGGATGGGATTGCCCTAAAAAGGGATCGACCTTAAAGCGTTGTCTGTGTCCCATTGAGTTTTATTTTTTTGTGAATTGTTGCCCATGAACGTTGCTCTTAAGACTAAGTTTAGCAGCATGAATTGGATAGGGTTCTGTATAGGGTAGGGCTATAATCTCGGTGATAATGCAGGGTATTGGGTTTCCGTGGAGAGCTCCGAGTTGTTCACGTCCTGACCAAAATCATATAAATTCACGGAGAATAGTCACAAGACATACCTTAGTTTTTCCGCTTCAAAGCCATTCAATTATGAGCTCTTCATCTTCCCTGAATGGGGATGGCATCGCTAACGAGAAGAAGAACAATGCTACCTCCAACAATGTTGCAGACTTGGAACATCTGAACCAGCTCGAACATTTCACTGATGGCTCTTTGGAGATGGAGGATATCGAGATCATTGCTGCTCACCTTGACGATCACGACATTGACGAATGCCGTAAAATCATCGACAAGGCTGTTTATGAGCACAAAGGTGATCCAGCCTTGTCTATTGCTTACTACGACCACCTTAAATTTCTTCTTGATGGTCCTAAGGGCACACAGTCTCAGGAGGAATGGGAAACCATTATGAAGTTTGAGGCCTTCTTGATCCACGATTGGTCAATCTACGCAGCGGTCCGTTCTGTCACGCGACCAATCGACGAGGAGGAATTTGAGCACTATGAGAACTTGCGTGTGTACATCATCGCTATATGCTGGTCTTGCGCCGGGTCTGCGCTGGCTACGTTCTTTGCAATTCGTTTCCCAAGCATCACCATCAGTGGTACCGCAATCCAAATTCTGATTGCGTACACTGGTAAGCTTTTCCGATTTATCCCTGATTTTTCTTTCCCAATTGGCTTCGGCAAACGTATCCACTTTGGTGGCGGTCCCTGGAATTTCAAGGAGCAAATGCTCGCTACCTGTGGCATGGCTTGCGGCAACGCATATCCTTATTCGCAGGACGTCATCATTTCTATGTCCAATCAGTATTTCTACGGTTTCACAGAAGCTCAGGGCAACTTTGGATTCGCGATTCTGCTCACCCTTGCTACGAACCTTATGGGTTTTGGCTTGGCAGGCCTCTTCCGTATCTTTTTGGTTTATCCCGTGAGAATGCTCTGGTACGGGGTTCTTCCTACTATTCGTTTGTCGCGTATTCTCGTTGCGCCTGAGCCAGCACGTGAGAACATCAACAGCTGGCGTTTGAAGGGCCCAGAATTCTTCTGGCTATTCACGACCATATTCTTTGGATGGTACTGGATCACCAGTCTCGTCTTCGCTTTCCTTAGTTCCTTTGACTGGGTTGCATGGATTGCGCATACCAACAATAACATGCTGAACATTTGTGGTGTAGTCGGCGGTCTTGGATTGAATCCTATTCCTTCTTTGGATCCATCGATTTTCGGTGTTGGCGCCATGGTCACTCCCTTTTTCGCTACTGTTAGTATGATTGTGGGCATGTTTTTTTCTTTCTTTGTGATCGTCGGCATGTATTACATGAACACGAGTTGGGTTGCCTATTTTCCGATCAATACAAATAGCGTCTACACTAACACGGGTGAACCGTACGACGTTTCCCGGATTTTGGATGAGAACAACAACCTCGACCTTGAAAAGTACAAGAACTATTCGTTACCATTCTGGACTGCAGCAAACCTGGTCTCTTATGGTGCATTCTTTGCATTCTACCCTGCGATGATCGTCTATGCCATTTTGAATGATGGGTTTATTATGACGTATTCTTTGAAGACGTTTTTCAGGACGATCAAGAATCCGAAAGTTGCCTTGGAAAGTTTTGATGATCGGTTCACGCGTGCTCAGCGTAAGTACAAGGAGGTCCCCGAGTACTGGTACCTAGGATTTTTGGCAGTCTGCATTGCTTTAGGCATTGCTTTCGTCGAACATTATGCGTTCACAAACACTCCTGTGTGGACCATCTTCTTTGGTGTAGGGCTCTCCTTTGTATTCATGGTTCCGAGTGGTGTTCTTTTCGCCACCACCAACACGCAGATTCTTATCAATGTCCTCTACGAGTTGGTAATCGGCCTTATTGTTGAGGGCAATGGCACTGCGTTGATGGTTGCGAAGGCTTTCGCTACGAACTTTATGGTCGAGACGGACACCTTCATCTCGAACTTGAAACTGGCGCACTACACAGGCCTTGCACCGTGGGCGATGTTCCGTATTCAGATCATTTCCTGCCTTTGCAACTCTTTCGTGCAAGCTGGTCTTGTCGCCTGGCAGTCGACACCGGATGCTATCCCGGATATGTGCAACCCAGCGCTTACAGGCCGCGGTTCTCACTTTAGCTGCGGTAATATTCGAACATACTTCACGGCTGCTGTTGAATGGGGCACCGTCGGCCCGCGCCGTGTATTGAGAGACTTGTATCCAGGAATGCGTTACACCTTTTTGGCGGGTGCTCTGTTCCCCATTCCATTCTGGGCTATTCGCCGTTTCGGTATCCCGTTTGCGAAGAAGCACAGATGGGCTGAAGTCAAAGAAGGTGGATCGCGTCTCCGAAATTCTAGCTTCGTGCGCTCAATACTGTCCTTGGAGTGGTTCAATTCGTTCAACGAGTTGGTCCTGGTTTCTGGTATGCTGCAATGGGCTCCAGGCAATTTCATGTATGTCCTGCCATGGATTTACATTGGGTTCGTATTTCAATACCTCATTCCGAGGTGGTACCCGCGCTGGTGGGCGAAATACAATTACTTGCTGTACGCAGGAATTTCGGTTGGCATCGCGTATGCTGCACTATTTGAATTCTTCGCTGCACAGTACAAACATATGGTGTTCATTGACTGGTGGGGAAATAATGCAGCCATTAATTTACCCGAGGGCGAACCACGCCTTGCAGTTCCAAGCGGTCAGAAAATCGGTCCCTCGGTTTGGTACTAAGCCACGCGACTCTCGAGCAACACTCTTAAATCGACCCACTCAAATTCTTTCTTTTACATATCTTTTAGTTATCTTGATCACTTGCGCGGAAATGACTCTCTCCCCAAACTACGACGCAGTTCCGAGCGACAGCGGAGTCTGCCTGCCCTAAATGTGGCCGGTTACGGCCCGCTGCCGGGGGACCCTTACCGGAACCAAGGTGACATATAACGTAGCGTGCAATTCTGCATTACCCTGTGAAAAATTACCTATAATGTCCGCCAGATTTCTGATCTCCCGCGCCAACCAGCAGTTCCTCCGCCGCGCTTCGCTCTCTGCGTCTGTGCGCACGAGCGTTCGCTCGCTTTCAGTTCTCAGCCGCTCAGCTCCTACCATGGCCATGAAGGTGCCGGCCAAGACGCCCTTCGGTGCTCGCGGCCTCAAGGAGATCACCTTCTCCGAGGAGTTCGGTCCGGAGACGGTTTACGAGCGTGCCGACTGGCCTCTCGAGAAGCTGCACGATTACTTCAAGAATGACACTTTCGCGCTCATCGGCTACGGCTCGCAGGGCCACGGCCAGGGCCTGAACCTGCGTGACAACGGCATGAACGTCATCATTGGCGTGCGTAAGAACGGCGCTTCTTGGAAGCAGGCCATCGAGGACGGCTGGGTTCCGGGCAAGACTCTGTTCGACGTTGACGAGGCGATCGACCGTGGCACGATTATCATGAACCTGCTCAGTGACGCTGCGCAGAGCGAGACTTGGAGCCACATCGCCCCAAAGCTCACGAAGGGTAAGACCCTGTACTTCTCGCACGGCTTCTCGCCTGTCTTCAAGGAGCTGACCCACGTTGCGCCGCCGAAGGACGTCGACGTCATTCTCGTCGCTCCGAAGGGCTCGGGCCGCACTGTGCGCACTCTGTTCAAGGAGGGCCGTGGCATCAACTCGTCGTTCGCCGTGTGGCAGGACGTGACGGGCCATGCCAAGGAGAAGGCCGTGGCCATGGCCATTGCTGTTGGCTCCGGCTACGTCTACGAGACGACTTTCGCGAAGGAGGTACATTCTGATCTTTACGGCGAGCGTGGCGCCCTCATGGGTGGCATTCACGGCATGTTCCTTGCGCAGTACGAAGTGCTCCGCAAGAACGGCCACTCGCCGTCCGAGGCCTTCAACGAGACCGTCGAGGAGGCGACACAGTCTCTTTACCCGTTGATCGGCAAATACGGCATGGACTACATGTACGATGCCTGCTCGACGACGGCGCGCCGCGGTGCTCTTGACTGGTCGCCGAAGTTCAAGCAGGCTCTCTTGCCCGTGTTCGAGGAGCTTTACGACTCGGTGAAAACCGGTAAGGAGACCCAGCGCTCGCTTGACTTCAACTCGAGCGCGGACTACCGTGAGAAGTTCGAGAAGGAGCTGCAGGATATCCGTGATCTCGAGATCTGGCGTGTCGGTAAGGAGGTCCGCAAGCTTAGGCCCGAGAACCAGTGAAAAGTCAGCAGTACAATTTCATGATGTAAATAAAGATAATCGCCCTGGCATCCTACTCGGGTGTACTTACATGTCGTCATTCGTGCCACTAGGTAGAGTGAGCCTGGTAGAGTGCGCTAGTGCACTAGGAGTGCTAGAGAAACGATCCTGGCCGCTCCAGCCCAGATAATTTTCCACCCAAAGCGAGTCAAATCAAGGTTTGAACCATCAAGTTATATAACAAAATCACGACCAACACGTCAAAATGCAAACAATCACGTCTGCCTGTGTAAACGGCCTTACCGGGCTCTTCTTTGCGACTCTGCCTTCAAGTTTGGGTACCGAGATATATCACAGCACGATCCCGCTCAACGAGAAGGCAGCCGTCTTCTTTATTCGTGAGGACAACAACGAGCCCTCGAAAGTTGTTAACATCTTCGACAATAGCGGAAACAAAGCGTTCACTTTGGTACATTTTTCGAAGTACTCTGCCTACTGGCACGTATACTCTGAGCCGACGCACACCCCTGAGGCCATAGTCCAAATCGGCGTTTTACGCAGGGGCGTGCACACTAGTAGCACTACGAAATTGACTCCGAATCCGGGTATTCTCGGGAAACTGCATCGCCATTTTTACGATGACAGAGACGGCATGCTCTGCTGGAACCGCCGATCCCAGTACCTTGAGCGCATTACGAATGCTGGAGCTGGCCATGGTGTGCGCCGCATCGTGGTATCTGAGGCAAAGCAGATGAGACGAAAGGGACTTGAATGGCAGGTCTCAGTTGATACGGAGAGTGTTGAGACGCTGCTAGCGCTTGCTTCTGCTTTTATTACAATCAAGACTCAATGGATTATTCCTAAACGCGCACTCGTGCCAAGAGTGCGGAACAGCGCGAGACCTAGCGTAAGCAAAGAGCCGGCGACGGCTCCTAGAGGGGAATCTAATGGTGAGCGACTAGACGGCTTCATGTATGACGACGTTCAAAAGCTCATCGTGTTTAAGCCCCCGCCAGTATCGACTAAACCGCGGGACTTTTTCAACCCGCCCGAATTCATGAAACATCTAAATTAAATAACACAGTCGAATTTAATTCCTCTGACATAGTCTCCGTGCATTGCTTTTCGGACCTCAACGCCGAACAGCTGTGGATCGTCTTGCAGCGATTGAGCAGCTGCCTGGTTCAATGGGTCGTTCTTATTCGGCTCCAAAAATAGGAATTGAATGCCCATGGCGACGTGATTCAGTGAAAGCACTGGCTTCCAATCCTCGCGCAGAATATTCAAACACAAGGCACCGTCTAAATCGATGTTAGGATGCCATATTCTCTGGCGCAAAACAACTTCAGGCGCATCAATCGGGTAGTTGTTCCCGATTTCAAAATCGAAAATGAAGGCCCCGCCCGCATAATACCCGGATTGCGGAGTGAAAAAAAGCGAGAATCTCATCATATCATTCGGATCAGCAAAGGAAACGCTCATTGTCGGAGGAAGTTCCAGCGCACTTATATCCGCTTGTGCTCGCAGCTGTGCTGCAGACAAGTTTGCTCCTTGGCTCTTGAGCCGTTCCTCTTCCTTCTTCTTCAACTCCCATATTCTCAGCATAGGGTATCGTCGCTGCTAGGCGGTGGTGGATGGATGGGTGGGTAGTGAAAGTACAGGATAGATAGGCGATTCTTTATGTTCGAATATATAAACTCTGCAGAAATAAATATGTTCAAGCCTCATTCGGTTTGCGTGCGTTACAAGCCACGATTTTGATTTTGTCCGCGTCGACTTGCTCCCCGTCCTCCATTTTGAAGACCACATCTTTGACCAAGAACGTCCACACATCGTCGCAGCACCTGTATGTCTGCAAGTGGCCCTTCATGGTCAACCGTGCCCGCACCTGCGTCTGCAACGCATTCAGTATAGCCCTGTCGAAGTGCGCCAAAATTCGGTGCGCCATCTGTGGTTCTATGTGCGAGTTGCTAATTAGCTCATCGAGCGCCTCAGCAAGAGCCCAGCCGATGCTGCTACCACGGTAGAGTTCATAGTACGGAGTCGTCGTAGTACTCATACAGAAAGTGTGAGGTCGGGAGGCAATTTAACCGAGTGAAGTGTTGATGACTAAAAGCACTATATGAGCCTTTGAGCTGCTCTAACTAGAGTGCCTATGGTTTGGCTATATAAATCTGGTAAAGTTGCTTCACTTAGTTTTCCGGCTCTATGGAGGCGATTTAGATACTCTGCTCTATCAAGTTGATATAGACAGCACGATTTTAAGGTCGGTAACCAGAATTTTCGTTCATCTCACACTGACTTCCAGCTTCTTGTCTACGTTACCACGAATAGCATTCGAATACGGACAAGTCAAGTCGGCCTCAGCCACGAGATCCTCAGCCTCCTTCTGGCTCAGACCCTCGATCAGGACTTTCATGTGCACGGCGATATTGAACTGGCCCTTTTCATTGCTGACGAGAGAGACGCTGTTCTCCACCTCGACGGCGTCTTCAGGGAGCACCCTTTTGCGCTGCTTATTAGCTGTGAAAAGCACGGCACTCTCGAAGCATGCAGCGTAGCCCCCAGCAAATAGCTGCTCCGGATTCGTGGCGCCGCCTTTGCCCCCCATCTGCTTTGGGATAGCAAGCTTAATGTCAAGAACTGCATCATCACTTATTATTGTGCCATGACGTCCGCCCACGGCCTTCGCAGTAGCAGTAAATATTGGCGGTTTGGAAGCATAGCTACGAAGGCCAGCACGGCTGTATAAGAGATTTGGAATGATGGCCTTTCGAAGCATGCTTCTTGTGTAGGTACCCAACACTAATTGACTCCGCTATATAAATAACTGGCTAAAGTTTGTCGTATCGGATGGCAAGATTGCTTGGGTGGTTGTGCCTAGGATTGGGGCGCGCCGGGATGCATGACCTTGCTTGCTCTAAGCGCTCTCTGCGTGCTAATGACCAATTTCTTCCCGTATATAATGATCGTCGACTTGGCTTGTAGATAATGCCTTCGGTCATCTTCGATAGTTGCAAAACGTAGCTTTTCGTACATATTATAGCGCAATTCAATTAATTTTATCGCAGTGGACGGCCAACCACATCGGTGGAGCTCTAGCTTGGCAAGTTTAGGTGTCGTCCGTGTGCGCGTTCTTCGGAAACCGCAGGGGTCTCAATTGGCTGAGAAGGAGAGTCTCCGTTGCCTTCCTCATCTCTGTACTGCGGCGCCTCGTCAATCAACTCGAGTTGTTCCGAGGGCCTCGCACAGAACGCGAGCATCCCAAAGATCAAAGCCAGAGCAATCACTATTCCAAGGATTATGCCCATGACCGCATACGTTCCCTTCCGAAGACCAAACTTCAACGGCTCAATCCACTCGGGAGAGATGAACTGGTCCAAAAAGATGACACCTGATCCAGAGGCGACTATGCCATTTGTGTAACCATACTCAAGGATTAGGACGCGCTGGCCGTTGTTTGCTGAGACCGGAGAGAGCCCGAAAAACTTCTCGTTCGAGTCAAGGGCCTTTATTTCCAGCTCTTCGCCACTGAGGGTAGTCGTCACTTCGCCGTCGAAAAACGTGTGCAACGACACATCGGGGATGAGGTGCAGCTTCAGCATCTCTTGCAGTCTTTTGACGTTAGTCTCCCTTGTGTAGTTGTGCTTAACGAGCTGATTCGTCGGAGGCACGAGCACTGTAAAATTGGACGAGGGATCCAGCACGTCAGCCATTCCTGCAGCCTCTAGCAGATGAATGAACAACGAGCGTCTGCCTGCTCTGATCAAATCCTCTGCAGTGACCTCAAGGTCTTTGGGCAGTGGCACGTCGTCCACAATATGAGCCACGCCATTATCGAACAGTGCGTCGGACACGTCCACATTCAAATGCGCATCGAGCTCCTCATTCTTGATCCTGATCTCACGTTGATCCTCGCTCCAGCTCACGAGTGTGAGCTTGCCCTCATACTGGCGGGCCTGCGCTTCGCCGCTGTCTGAATAGATCGGCTGTTCAAACAAAAGGTTATTGAACACTCGAGCCAAAGCATCCTCATTCCTGTCCACGTATCGCCGCAGCAACGCATTGCGTTCCCAAGCTTCGCGTGTCGGAAGGAACAAAGTCCAGCTGCGGTCAAGAGGCAACTGCAGCAGATCGAGCTTATCCAAAAACGTTATTGAGTACGACGACACAAGCAGTGGTCCCAAGGCCATCAACAAGGAGGGCGGCGCACCAAGGAGCTCCTCGCATGAATAGAAGGTCGTGTTGCCCCATTCGTAGGCCTCGGTCCCGAGCAGCTCCCAATTCAGCAGGGAAGCGCCGTACTTGCTGCGCTCGAGGTGTACTCTCTGAGGGTACTTCCCACTCCGCAGCTTCATCTTCGTTTCCAGCAGTGCAGTGCCTCTAATATTGGGCAATTCGGACTCGATGAAATGGTAAAGAAGCATATTTCGCGGGCTAGCCAGCATGTGAGGAGTGATTGCATCGGCGCGCGGAGATCCGATGTTGCTTGTTGGGACGATTATTGAGCGCGCTTCGTTTGGCGGGTGCGACTGTGAGATCAGGTCGCGCAGGTCGTAGAGCGTGAGCGCCTTCACAAAGTCGTAGCCCTCCATACCGAAAATGAGCTTTTCGGCGGTCATGGTGACTATTGGATCATCGCTGTTGGCTAAGAGCCCCGTGAGCTCTAGATATATCCCGTTTCTCGCCACGTGAATGTTTGTGAAGCCGATCTGCGTCCCATCAACGGCCAAGGTCGAGTTTGCAAACAGCGTGAGCTTCGTCCCGTCGAGCGTCTTGAGGGTAATAGGCAGCTTCTTGCCTGCAGGAATATGGTCGCTTATGTGGCGTTTCACGATCACCTGCCTATCGCGCTCGCCAAACGACCCGCGCAAATAGTTCAGGAACGGCTCGGAAGAGTTGAGGCCTGCACGCCTGGCGAGCTCAGCTTTGAGCGCGTCGGTCCGAGGCGCCAGCACGAACGAGTTCTTGAGCACTGATTCATCGTCCACAAGCGCGGCAAACGGGGACACGTCCGCGTCCAAGTACAATTGTTTGGAAAGCGATTCGGGGATATCCAGCAAATGCGGCAGCGCGTGCACGACTCCTCGTTGTGGGGACGCGAGAAAGTCCATTTCCTCGAAATTCACTTCGCCATTGACGCCGTCTTCTTTGCTCAACGAGATCGGCGCTTTGCCGTCGTCCAAGTACGTGTAGTATACGACGGTGGTATTCACGATATCCGCCGAATAGACGGTGGCATTGACGAGGTGGTACAATAGCTGGTCTCGTGTGATCGTATCCTTGTCGTGGCCAATGAAGGCCGAGTTCACTGGCGCAAGGAACGTCGAGTTCCATACCTGGTTGATGAAAGGCACGAGCTCGTGGTGCTGGAGCAGCTGGACGATTTCAGAGAATTCGGCGTTCGCCGAGAGAACATCAATGATGCTCCTTGTGGGAACCGGCTGCAGCTGTTGCGCGAACGCACATGCAAGGCCGATAATACCAAGGACAAACCGCATAGATGTGTGATCTACGCCCAGACTCTAGGGGCAGGATATATTATCTGCCTAGGGTTTTCCCGATAGGCAGAGCAAGTATCGATTGGGGTAACTAATAATGAATCTACAATGGTATCAAGTATGTCTAAGACGAGGTCAAGGAGCCAGAGATCTCGAGCAGGCATTGGCCCGTCGCCTAAACCTTCCGCATGTGGTGAATATTACCGTGGATGACTCAAGGTCTGCGGTTCGCTCTCAGGGTTCGCGGATGGCATAAAAAAATCACGTTCCGCACGTTTTTTCTTCCAACAGGCGGCCTAGAAAAAAAAAGTAAAAGGTGCGACATCCCAACGCAAATAAAACATACTGATGCAATTAGTCGCAATCGTGCTTGCGTTCAAAGAACGCATGTGGGCCGACGCCATTGAGCCTCCTGGCTCGGAGACCGACGACACACTGTCGGCTAGAAAAACCGAGTCCACCTGTGACACGTCCATGTCTAAGGAATCGACCTCGTCTGATCCATTGCAAGCGCAGGAAGAGTTCCGGTTCACTCTCCGCCATGTTATGGCCTTCACTGTACTCCTTGGAGCCATGGTTGTGTGCGCACTGGACTACTCGGCCACGGGTAATATCATGGGAACCATCTCCAGTGATTTGGGAGGCACGACCTCGCAGACCGAGTGGATTGGTAACGGTTACTCCTTGGCAGCCTGCGTCTCGCAGCTTCCCATTTCGGCGCTCTCAGACATTTTCGGCAGAAGGGCCGTGTTCATCTCCGTGCTTGTGTTCTTCATTGTCGGTAGCATTGTTTGCGGCACTGCACAGAGCATGTCGGCGTTGCTTGCGGGCCGCGTCATCCAGGGCGTCGGCGGCGGCGGGTGCCTCGTGCTTCCCGAAATCATTCTTGCCGACACGGTTCCATTGCGCCAGCGCACGCTCTACTACACGATCATCATGATTGTGTGGTGTGTGTTCAGCGGCGCTTCGCCAATGATCGCCGGCGCTCTCGCCGAGTACTCGACCTGGAGATGGTTTTTCTACATGAACCTGTTCATTCTCGGCGCTGCTGCCGTCGCGTCTCCATTCAGCCTGAAGCTGAAGCAACACGACGAGAAGTGGCTGCAGAAACTGAAGAAAGTGGACATTGGCGGCGCGCTCTTTGTAATTGGCTCTACCGTCTCATTTCTGCTGGCTCTCAGTCGCGGCGGGTCTTCCTCGAAGCTTCCGTGGACGCACTGGTCGGTCATTCTGCCCCTCGTCCTTGGGTTCGTTGGCTACTTCATCACCGCTCTGTACGAGCGGTTCTGCAAGCCGTCAGTGCCGATGTTCGATTTCCGGGTGTTTGGCAACCTTTCCGCAGACATTTGCTTCTTGCACAACATCTTCCAGGGCACCGTCAACATGGCGGTCATCTACTTCTTGCCGACATTTTTCCAAGGTGTGAAGGGATATAGCTTGCTCGTTAGTGGCGCATGCATCCTTCCGATGAACCTCATCGGCGCCTTTGTCTCGTACTTCGTGGGTCAGTGGATCGACCGGTCCGGCCACTACCACCTTGTGAATCTGTCGATGTGGGGCCTCGCCACTTTGGGACTTGGCTTGCTAACGACCATCAACGAACACACGGGGATTGCCTCGCTGATCTGTATCCAGATCCCGGCGTCCATCGGCATCAGCTGCTTGTACGCGACGCTCAGCACCGAGGCGAATGCGACGAACCCGCCAAAGCTGTGGACCGAGTCGACGGCGATGATGTCGTTCTGCCGCAGCATCGGCGACGCGCTCGGGACTGCGATTGGCGGCGCCATCATGGCCTCGCAGATCCGCAAGGGCATTGAGAACATGGCGTCTCAGGGAGTGACCGTGCCGGAGTCGGCCAGCGTGCTCACGATTGCGCAGGTGATTAACAGCATGGACAACGTGGCGACGAAACAGGCGCTGATCAGCGTGCTTGTGAACGCGATGCAGACGCTGTTTGTCGCGATGACCGTGATCTGCGGCGTGTCATTCGCATTGACCTTGCTGCAGCGCGAGTACACACTGGACTTGCACTACGAGTCTAAACAGGGGATCGACACCGAGTGATTTACATATATAATGAGGTAATGAAAGGTAATGAGTGTAGTAGTAAATGCGTAAAGTAGTAGACTGCAAGCACGATCTGAGTGCTATGCACAAACTAGGGCCGAGAAAGCGGGGGTGACTAGGTTACTAGAATTTTCCACACCACAAACCACACTACCCCATATAAACCGTGTCCCGGCGCCCCGAGATATTTTTCAACTCGCCCCCCCCGAAAAAAAAAACTATTCACATGTTTTCGAAGAAAAGTGTTCAAGTCGCGCGTGGTGCGCGGAATGTGCGTTTCTACTCGCACAAAGAGCTGAAGTTCGGCGTTGAGGGCCGTGCCGCCCTTTTGAACGGTATCGACACCTTGGCCCGTGCCGTGAGCGTGACGCTCGGTCCGAAGGGCCGCAACGTGCTCATCGAGCAGCCCTTCGGCAGCCCGAAGATCACGAAGGACGGCGTGACGGTCGCGCGCTCGATCTCGCTGAAGGACAAGTTCGAGGACCTTGGTGCGAAGCTCCTGCAGGACGTTGCCTCGAAGACGAACGAGACTGCTGGCGACGGCACGACGTCGGCGACCGTGCTCGGCCGCTCGATCTTCACGGAGAGCGTGAAGAACGTCGCTGCGGGCTGCAACCCGCTCGATCTGCGCCGCGGCTCGCAGGCCGCCGTCGAGGCGGTGGTCGACTTCTTGGCGAAGCACAAGAAGGAGATCACGACGAGCGAGGAGATCGCGCAGGTCGCCACGATCAGCGCCAACGGCGACGACCACATCGGCCGCCTCATTGCGAGCGCCATGGAGAAGGTCGGTAAGGAAGGCGTTATCACCGTTAAGGAGGGCAAGACCTTGCAGGACGAGCTCGACGTCACCGAGGGCATGCGTTTCGACCGTGGCTACATCTCGCCGTACTTCATCACCGATGCGAAGTCGGCGAAGGTCGAGTTCGAGAACCCGCTCGTCATGCTGTCCGAGAAGAAGATCAGCCAGATGGCGGACATTCTGCCGGCGCTCGAAATCAGCAACCGCACGCGCCGCCCGCTGCTCATCATTGCTGAGGACATCGACGGCGAGGCGCTCGCGGCGTGCATTCTGAACAAGCTCCGCGGCCAGGTCCAGGTTGCGGCCGTGAAGGCGCCCGGGTTCGGCGACAACCGCAAGAACACGCTCGGCGACATCGCCATTCTGACTGGCGGCACCGTGTTCACGGAGGAGCTCGACATCAAGCCCGAGAACGCGACGCCGGAGCTGTTCGGCAAGGCCGGCTCGATCACGGTCACGAAGGACGACACGATCATTTTGAACGGCGAGGGCAGCAAGGACAACATCGTGCAGCGCTGCGAGCAGATCCGCGGCTACATTGCCGACGAGTCGACCTCGGACTACGAGCGCGAGAAGCTGCAGGAGCGTCTTGCGAAGCTCGGCGGCGGCGTCGCCGTCATCAAGGTCGGCGGCTCCTCGGAGGTCGAGGTCGGCGAGAAGAAGGACCGGTTTGTCGACGCTTTGAACGCGACGCGTGCGGCCGTCGAGGAGGGCATTCTCCCGGGCGGCGGCACGGCGCTGCTGAAGGCGTCGCGTGTGCTCGATGAGGTGCCGACGACGAACTTCGACCAGAAGCTCGGCGTGCAGATCATCAGGTCCGCGATCTCCGGCCCGGCGCGCCACATCGTCCAGAACGCCGGCGGCGAGGGCGCCGTCGTCGTGGGCAAGATCACCGACGAGTTCGGCAGCCAGTTCACGATGGGCTACAACGCGGCGACGGGCGAGTACACCGACATGATCCAGGCCGGCATCATCGACCCGTTCAAAGTCGTGCGCACTGGGCTGACCGACGCCGCTTCGGTTGCGTCGCTTCTCGCGACGACGGAGTGCGCCATTGTTGACGCGCCGGAGCCTCCGGCGCCGGCCGCGCCGGCCGGCGGCATGCCCGGCGGCGGCATGGGCGGCATGGGCGGCGGCATGTTCTAAGCTGCGTATCTATAGATTTTTGTACATATTTTTACGATTACGAGAACTGGACTCCGTATATACCTTACTCAGTCAATCGCGTGCGCTTTTTCTTCGGGCGACATCCCTCGAGCTGTTTCTCGAGGTACTGCTCGCGCAGGGACGGCGTCGACTGATGCTCCTGCGCCCATTGCTGGCGGAAATTGGCCGCCTCCGATTCGTACCACTTCAGCTTGCGTTTATAGGCCTCCTGGCGCTCCTCGTTCTCGACCTTCGCCTGGCGGCTGATCTCGATATAGGGCGCGCGCTTCTCCTCGGGCAGCGACCGCCACTTCTTGCCCAACGAGGCGCGGATCTCGTTGCGCGACGCGTGGAACACGCCGGACTTCTTGTCGTTGCGCTTGCTCGTCTCGGTCTCTTGGCGGCAGATCTCCCAGTAGTCTTTCTGGAACAGCAGGAACGGGTTCGTCGTTCCCTGCCGCTCGGGCTTGATGGGCTCGGGGCCGATTTCGTGCAGCATGTCCCGCTTCAAGTGCTCGGCGTCCAACTCTGTGCGGCGCCGGCGCAGGTCGGAGAGCTCGGACTCGGCCTTCGCAATGTCGAGATGCTCGTAGGTCTGCACGTTATCGGGACTTGGCACGGAGCGTTTCGGTGTGGGCGCCTTGCTCGCATCAAGCATGTCCGACACGGGCGTATAGTTCGACGCCGCGTCCTGCCTCGGCGACGGAGGAGGCACATGCTTCTGCTGCGGGCCGGATACGGTGGCCGTAGACGACGGGCCACCAGCTGCATTTGCGGTACTGCCGTAGGTGCTGCTGCTCGCATAGTAGTCGGACTCGCCTCTCTCGCTGCCTTCGACCCCAATGAAACCGTCCAAATCCTCAACAAACAGATTATCCGGCAACTCAATCCCGCCAACAAAGCTGTTCAAAACTTCCTTAGCCGCCCTCAGTCCCGAGATGTAGGCGCCGTGAACTGTTCCCGGATACATGCGCGACGTTGCTTCGCCAGCGAAAAACAACGAGCTGTGCACGGGGCGAGCAAGAAGGTCGTGGTCGGTCGTTGTTCCCTCGATCCCGACGTGCGAGAATGAGCCTCTAGCGAACCGGTCGAGCTGCCATCTGGTGACTACGCTCTCCACGAGTTTCGCCGTTTGTGCGCGTGGATGCGCCCTGAAAATCTTGCGCAGAGTCGCGACGGCCGGGTCCACGATCTCGGAGTCCGGCATCGAGCTCATGGACTTCGCGAACTTGCCGCTGACCAACCCGACGACAAGCGCCTTGTTCTCGAACGACTGCCGCCGCGAATGGTTTTGGAACACGTAGCAAGCGCCGCGGTCGTCCTCGTTCGTGCCAGCAGCCACGCGGATCGTAGACGGCACATCCGCGCCCCAGAATAGCTCATCAAACAGCAGTACTACTTTGTTGACCACGCCAAACTCAAGCCGATCAATGCTATCGGTTTTCCATTGCGGGAGGTCAGGTATGAACTGCACCGTGCGCCGCTTCAGGCAGCCCAACGGCGTCGTCACAATCACGCGGTCGGCAGGCACCTGCTCACCGTTCTCCAAAGTGATCCTCGCACTGTCCTCGTCGTACTCAATGATGTTGACGACGGTTTTGAACCGCACATCGAGCTTGCTCGGAATGGAGTCTAGGCCGTGGGCCAACGAGCTGAAACCGTCGCGCGTCCAGCAGTGCCTTCCCGTGAACCGGTTCAACCGATGGTGCGACCACGTCGAGAGGCTGGCGCGGTTGATGTCGTCGCCGATGATGTACTCGAACTTCGCCAAATACCAGTTCAGCGCCTCGCGATCTTTGTCGCTCAGATCCGTCAGCGTCGACAGCAGATGGAATAGCTTGCCCATAGTCATGCCGAGCGACCCGTTTTCGTGAACTGTCACCTCCTGAGGCGCACCGCCACCCTTCTGCGTGGCAGAAAAGCCGAGGCTCTTGAGAAAGTCCATCTCGACTTTGATCTCGAGCTCGGACTCGCCATCGCTGCTGCCGTCCGCCACATAGGGCGGATCGAGCTCCTCCTGGTCGCCGATGGTTTTCTTCTCCGCCTCTAAATCGATAGGCGGGTCTTGGCCGGCGCGGATCAGAGTCTTGATTCCAGGCGCGCTTGTCGGGTGCTGCGTCATTGAACCGCGGCCCATTTCGAAGTTCCGCATGCGGTCGAGCAAGTGCTTGAAGATCTCGTGCGCGTTATAGTCAACTTGCGGGTCGATGGGATCACCCGTTTTCCCATCATAAAGCACATTGTCCGAAGTGATTGTGTCGACGCTTACCACGGGGATTCCGAGCTGCCTCCTAAGCAGAACGCCGAGCGGATTGCCGCCGCCGAATCCCATGACCGTACCGCCGCCTAAATCGACATTGAGTTTGTCCGTGCGCAAGGACGGGCTGAACACGCGCCCGCCGATGCGCCGGCGACCTTCTATAACAATCACGCGCGGCAGGTCTTCATAATCGGTCAAAATTTGTGCGCTGTACCTTTCGACAAGGTTCTCGAGCTGGCGCGCGCATCCTAAACCGGCGATTCCGGCGCCAACAATTACGATTGTCTGCCGCGGCTTGCGCCGGCGCATGCTCAGCTGAGGCAGGCTTGCAATCTCCAATTTCACGTGGTGCGTGCAGCAGCCGTAGTTGATATACCCATTGCGCACAAGCCATTCAAAGGCGAACTCGGCAAGCAGGTAGTACCGCGCGTCGCGCACACAGCCCACCGCCTCGACAATCGTCACCGCCACGAGCGGGTTCGCGAGCCACAGCCTCAAGATCCCGTTGCGGATATTCAAGTACGTCGTGATGTGGATGTACGGCAGCTTCGACCGCAGATGGTTGTACTCGCCCAAGCTGAGCGAGTATGGCGGCAAGCGCGACGACGCTGCGGCCGCTACACACTGTGAGGCGTAATTGATCGAGCTCAGGTCCGGCGGGATCGAGCTGCCCGGCTTGTACCGTCTCCGGCTCTTGAGTAGCTCCTCGCGCCACGGAGAAATAGATTCGACGTCGTTCACAGGCATTTGGATAGCTCTTGGTGGCTCGTTTACAACTAGAGCCGGCTGCGGCTGCGACGGCGGCTGCGGCTGTGGCTGCGGCGATCTCGCGGGCACTGACTGCATCCGCGGGTCGTACTGCGGAACCAGGTTCTCGTGCGCGCGTAAAGGCGCACTTATGTGCCGCGTCAGGTACGGCCTTCTCGGCATTACGTTTGCTGTTGATTGCATCCCATTGAGCGAGCCATTCATGGGGCCGTTCACGCTATTCATAGCGCTACTCATAGAGCCGTTCAGGGAGTTATGTATGAGATTCATCTGCCCGTTTTGGCTCATCTGCCCATTCGCAATAGACCGGCCATGAGCCGAATTGCTCCGGATAGATCCCGGTTTCATTGACCCCTGCATAGGCACGGGATGGCTCTGCATTGGGCTTATAGACGAGCCCTGTATGGGGCCCATAGAGGGATCCGTCATGCCCTGCATGGACGGGTTCCGCATGGACGGGCTTTGGATGGAATTCTGCATGGATTGGTTCCGCGCTGACCTCTGCATGGACGCGCTTGACATCGGCCCACCGCGAAGAGTATTACGAGGCATGTTATTGCCGGGTATGTTGCCTGACACGTTGTTACCCGACATTGGCCCATTTGGGCCCGCCCCATTGATGGACATATTTCTCACCGGACCAGACATTTGCGGCGTCAAGTACTGGCGATCGAAGTCCATGAGATCCCTCTCGAGCTCGTCGACGGGATCCAGCGGCATCTGCTGCGCGTCCGGTGGTAAACTCCGCCACGCCTCGTCATCGGGGTAGTCGAAGTAATCTGGGTTCGCACCAGGGACTTGCTCGTTGAGCAACTCCGAAGGCACTTCTAGAGGTAACTCCGGGTCGTACGGAGTTCTTCTAGACCCGTACATGGCGTCTCCTCGTATTACTTGACGTTGAACCGTCCGAACTTGGGGATAGGGGAAAATGGGCTATACGTAGACTGCAGGTTAATCGATCTGATACGTTCTGAATTCCTGGCGAACTTCACAAGACATGGATTAAGCGCCAATCAAACATCCTATGGCGGTCTGAAAACCAAATGGCTTTTTTCGGTCCGCTTACCACTATGAACGAACCCTGCGTGGTGCGAGTATCGGATCCATAAGTCCTGGAGAGCGGTGCCGCCGGTTAGCGTAAAATAAAAGAAAGGGGATGTAGCACGAAAGAGAGAAACTCACAAAATATTAATATAGCAGATTATAGGGGTGCCGTTGAAAGGGCATGAGAGGACCAGTACCTTGTGGACAGGAAACGAACACTATGACCTCGTAGACAGGAACGAACATTATAATATGGTCTCAGCCGAACCCGCTCCTTGCATTTGATAAACGGAGCTGGCTGCATCAGAAGCGCTTGTCCATCTCGACGCCGACTTGCTTATACCCGCACTTCTCATAGAACCCGACATTCTTCGCGTCGCAGTCCAGAATCACCTTGTAGCAGCCCTGCCGCTCCGCGATCTGGCTCAGGGCCCAGATCAGCTTCTTCCCGAGCGACAGTCCCTGCTGGGACTTGGCGACGGCGATGTCTTCGATGTGCCCTACGCGGCCGAGAGCGTGGATGAGCTTGTGCTCTATGAAAATAGTGCCGCAAGCCACGACGTGGCCGCTTGTGTTCACAATAACCAGCGGGAAATACGAGCTGCGTTGAGAAGCCCAAAACTTGAGCTGCTCCACAAAGTCTTCTTTAGAGATATGCCCGACCGTCGTCAGCACCTTGTACACATCGAGAACGCCTCGTTCGTAGTCGTCAGTCTCCATGAATCGCAGCTTGTAGCCGGTGGGGAGAACGGGGCCGTCCTCAATAAGGCTGTGGTCGAACATTGAGGGACTAGGGGCGCGGTACAGAGACTAGGAGCGCGATTCAGGGACTAGGGGCACGTAGCGTGGGCGAGGCAACAAAACAAAACACTAAGACGAGAAACACGAGATAGGACAACTCAGGACCGGATGACTATAAGGTATGTAAAAATCGTTAGTTTAGTGCTTTTCTTAAAGTAATGCTCGTATAGTCGCTCATATGGAGTCGCGCGTATCGTCTCCCCTACGAATCGAGCTCGAACTCGTCGTGCTCTGTCGGCAGAAACGGCATCTCGACGCCCTCGCTCTCGTACTTCGTCACCTCGTGCGCGTCGGTGATGTTGCGCATCTTGACGTAGCTCTGGATGACGAAAATGGCCGACAAGAACACAAGCGCGGCGACGGACGAGATGATGAGCACATACGGCGCGGGCATGATCGCCTGCTCATAGAGGAACTGCATGGCCTCCTCGGTAGCGCTCATGAACATCATTCCGGAAAGGACCATGAGCATGGGCGGCAAGAACTGCCAGGTGTTGGGGTCCGTTCCCTCAGGATTCGTGTCCTTCAGCACAAAGCTGATCTCGATGATGCGCGCGATGGCCGTGAGCGCGAGCACGACGCCGAACATGAAATGGACCTGGGTCGACACCTTCAGGTTCTGCGTGTGGGTCATCATCGCGTAGCCCGTCGCGAGAATCACGAGAGACGGGAGATGCGTTCTCTTCGGCCGGTTGTTGATGCGGTCCCAGGACATGTAGATCCCGAGCGCACCCATTGCCCACCAAACAACGCCCATGGACGTGTGCTGGACATCTCCGTGGCCCCACGCCTGGCCCCAGCGGTGCTCCGTGAACGTGTTGATGATTCCCCAGATCATGATCGTCCACGAGTCGAAGGCCTCGGGGCTGCGGTTCACGCGGCGCAGGAAGCTGTGTCCACAGTACACCATGAACAGCATGATGATGCCGTATACGACAAACGCCGTGCCCATGATGCCGTGGGCGAGGCACTGGCCGACATGGTCGCCGTCGGAGCCACAGTACTGAAGAAGCGTTATGATGCTGAGGCCCGTCGTGACCCAGCACACGAGCGGCTGCACAACAGACAGCGCTGTGTGCAGAACGTCGAGGCCGTTCTTCATGTGCGTGAGCACCCCTTTCGGGACGTAGATCATGAGCAGCAGCGATAATCCCGTGATGATCCAGCTGAAGACGCAGCCAATGTCGGCGAACCACGAGTTGTACCAGGAGATGTGGGAGAAGTGTCCCGTTATGAAGCCCACAAATCCCAAGGTCGCGCCGGCGAGCTGGAAAATGAGGTGCCGCTGCATCATGCCGCCTCGCTTACAGGCAAACGAGTACGGGTAAACGAGCCCGAACGCCACGAAGAAACAGATGATGTGCAGAAAAAGCGGGAATGTCATCGTAATTGTGAAGCTCACAGGCGCGCTGTGGTCATGGTGCGGCTGGTCTTCTGACATGTCCATATCCATTTTGAGCAAGGTCGGAGGGTTCGTTTCGCGGATCCGCCTTACGAACGCGTCACGCGTCCAGGCTAGATTAGACGAGATTGCCGCAGTGTGCCGACCTGGCTATGCACTGGCGGGTTCATTGGTTTAGAGTGTCAAGGTGTACATTATTTTTGAATTTAGAAAGTCGAGAGTGCTTCAGCCGAAGTGTGGTAAACGAGTGTCATAATCCCGAGTGCAGGCAGAGCGAAGAATGACTTACAAGACCAGACTAGGTAACTAAGTTACGAGCTCTTCATAGTCACCCGCGGGTGCTCGAATATCTCGTTAATGACGTGGTAATTTAAGGTTAGTGACCAACAAGGTTGCGCCGTTAAGATTACCGATTTAATCTAGCTCGAATTTCTCGATGACGCAATGCTCGACATCCAATCCCGGAAACCTCAGAACGATTACTCAATGCTGAATCAGATAAGCCGGGCTTCTCTTTTCTGAAACCTCAGAGCGATTACTCGCATATGAAGGGAGTTACCCCATTAGGCAAGTGTCAGATTCTGTGAAACTATTTTGGCACGTCCCAGCTCGAATTTTCTGGCAGAAAATTTGCAATTGGGATGTAGAATGTTTATCTTAATAGAGGCGGCTTTGACAAGCATCATCTGAGCCGGAACGGAAATCTCGCAAGTGGGCTACGATGCCGCGCAGGGCATATTAGAGTTAAGGAAAGATCTATAAAGATTCAGGTATATAAGGGGCGAATTTCTCTCTGGGAGCACATGGACCAGACGCCTGAGAGCCAGTGCAGTCCGCAGATAAGTGTCCCTGCGGATTTAGCAAAACTGCTCTATCAACAAGTCGTCGACTTCTCATGGGCCAATATAGACAAGCCTTTAAGGAGCTTCATTTGCGAGGAACTTTCACAGTTGGATGAGACCAACAGTTGTGCCGGCTCTGAAGTCTACCCCAACTTCCTCGATGGTTGCCGGAGCTTGAAAACCAACGGCTCTGACTCTGAGCTAGGCGAACAAAGCCCCGAGATCGAAGAGTGTCTCAGTCTGTACGCGGATTTCGAAAACGCTGCCGCAGGCACTGGCCACGACGGGATGTCGCTGGCGACGTCTTCTTTGACAGACTGCGACAGAGAGGAAAGCCCTCTCCAAGACGAGATTGACAGCGAAGCCTATGCAGCGATTCTTATTGAGAATCTCCAGTCCAGGAATTTATACATAACAGCGGATACGCTTTTATGGATGGAAATGCTGAGAAGGGCCCTGCTCAGAGTGCCGCGAAAGAGAACGCGGAGCTTGTGCGAGTTGCTGCTTAGTGCTAGCGATAGCTACACAAATGAAGCATGGCCAATTAGGATTCCTGAAGACAGGGAACTCCGCGAGTGTGAACGGCTAGCGTCTATTGCATGGTTCTATCTAGACCCAGAGCAGCCAATTCTGAAGGTAGGCGAAATACACAAGCAATTGCCCCACTACACGGTCACCGAGCGCTATGAGATCTGGAGACGCGTTACCCGGCTCCGTGGACTCATCTATAGGATAGTTCCCTAAATATGACGGATATCGACCTTATCAGTATTCCGATAACGGTGATCCCGGGTACAAGGTCTGAACCCTCAGGTACTCGGGGGTAGAGAAAGGCATGCGCTAAACTGATATGAGAAAGCAAAATATTAAATAGATCTAGATTTCCATTCGTAATTTTTTTTCATTTCGCTGTCATGTTTTCGAAATTGAGATGTGTGCGTAACTACTCTTCAGCCATTTACAAGGTGCCTGAGCCGATTAACGAGCCAGTGCGCGCCTTTGCGCCGGGCTCATCCGAGCGGGCCAAGCTGCAGGAGGCCATTACTAGGCTCACCAGTGCGGGTGCGCCCGAGATCCCGCTCGTGATTGGCGGAAAGAAGGTTTACACTAGCGAGAAAAAGGCGCAGATCGGTCCTTACGATGGCAAGCCCGTCGCTCATGTGAGCCAGGCTTCTGCGGCCCAAGTGGAAGACGCCATCGAAGCGAGTCTCATTGCGAAGTCCCACTGGGCGAAGCTGTCCTGGGATGCCCGCGCTGCCGTGTTCCTGAAGGCGGCCGACCTCATTACGGGGCCTTACCGGTACGACGCCTTGGCGGCCACGATGATCTCACAGGGCAAGAACGCCTACCAGGCCGAGATCGACTGCACGTGTGAGCTCGCGGATTTCCTGCGCTTCAACGCCAAATACGCCGAGATGCTCTACGAGCAGCAGCCTCTGCGCAACTCTCCAGGTGTGTGGAACCGTGCTGAGTACCGTGCTCTCGAGGGATTCGTCTACGCGGTGACGCCCTTCAACTTCACAGCCATTGCCGGGAACCTGACGGCAACTCCTGCGCTCATGGGCAACACCGTTGTGTGGAAGCCGAGCGACAATGCCGCGCTTTCGAACTACGGTGTCTTGGAGGCGTTCAAGGAGGCTGGCCTTCCCGACGGCGTGATCAACTTCGTCCCCGGTGATGCGGAGGAAGTGACGAAGGCTGTGCTTGGTCACAAGGAGTTCGCTTCGTTGCACTTCACTGGCTCCACACAGGTGTTCCAGAGCCTCTACCAGGACATCGCCAAGAACCTGCCGAAGTACCGATCGTACCCGCGCATTGTTGGTGAGACTGGTGGTAAGAACTTCCATCTGGTCCACGGTTCGGCGGATGTGGCGCACGCCGCTCGCTCGACCGTCCGCGGCGCATTCGAGTACCAGGGCCAGAAATGCTCGGCGACGTCGCGCGCCTATGTCGCACGCAGTGTGTGGCCCGAGTTCAAGGAGGTATTTGTTAACGAGACGAAGCGTCTCACTCAGGGCAATTCGCTGAAGCCCGAGGGATTTGCGAGCTTTATGGGCCCGGTTATTCACGACCGCGCTTTCGCAAAGGTTTCGCAGGCAATTGATACCCACAAGGCTGATTCTGAGCTCGAGCTGATTGTTGGTGGCGAGTACAGTGATGCTGCGGGCTACTACATCGAGCCCACGGCTTTTGTGACGTCGAACCCGGAGAGCGCTCTTATGAAGCAGGAGTATTTCGGTCCCTTGCTTGGCATCTATGTCTACGACGATGTCGAGCTCGACGAGATTGTCAAGGTCATCGATACGACTACTGAGTACGGTTTGACCGGCTCGATCTTCGCGCGTGATCGCTTTGCCATTGAGAAGTTGACGTCTGACCTCGAGAACTGCGCCGGCAACTTCTACATCAACGACAAGTCGACGGGTGCAGTGGTGGGCCAGCAATGGTTCGGCGGTGCCCGCAAGAGTGGTACTGATGACAAGGCCGGCAGCCAGCACATCCTGTCCCGTTTTGTTGCCGTGCGCAACATCAAAGAAAATGCTTTCCCTGTGGAAGAGACCTTCTATCCGTCGAATTATTAGAATTGCATGTAACGGTTGGAATGCTTATATTTAAATAGCAAATGAATTGGAAATTTAGAAAATGGATGCATATTTCACTGCTCAGTCGCGCATGTAACCCTCATGAATTACTTCGGCCTGCCCGTTAATGGCCGCGTAAACCAGCTAGACGCGAGTCTCCTAGACAGCCAGCTACTGGATCAGCTTAAAGAGAAGCTGAAAGAGGCCTTCCAATTTTGGAACAGCGATTTCAAGGACAAGTACGATGCAGAGCTCGGGTTGCTTTTGCGCGCCCTCTTGTTCAAAACGACCGTTTGGAATCACGGCACGACTTACGGCGCAAAGCTGCAGAATCTCGTGCTTGTCAACAAGAAAACGGGCCACCCAATCAGCCGGAAAGTGCGTGCCTTATACGGTCTGATCACGGTCCTCGGCCCGTATATTGCCGGTAAATGCGAGGAAAGCCAGTTTCTATTGCCGCAAATTATGGACCGGATCTCTTTGGCAGTGAGTTCAGCGACGCTTTTTAATTTTGTGGCGTTCCTTTTTTCCGGCGAGTACCTAACGATCGTGCTGCGTCTGATCGGCGCGCGCTGGGCGGCTGTGACGCGATCAACGAACCGGATGGTGAACTACGAGTTCCAGAACCGCCAGCTTGTGTGGAACGCACTCACCGAGTTTCTGTTTTTCCTTATCCCCCTTATCAACGTCAAGAAGCTGTTACGCCGGTTGTTGAAACCGCAGAGCCAGCGTAAGGACTCTCTCCACTTCTTGTCGAAACGGCTTTGCGCAATTTGCTTCGAGCAGGACTCGGCGATTGCTGCCAAGGGCATCACAAATCCGCACACGGCCGGGTGCCCGCACACATACTGTTATGTCTGCCTCTCGCTGCGGTTGGCGGAGGATCCTCACTGCAGCTGCCTCCGGTGCGGTGAGAAGCTGGACCGGCAATCACTAAAACCTTTTTATGAACATAAATAAATTAATACTAATCCTTGAACTGCTGGTAGTACATCTGGACAATCTGCTCCGTGCTCGTGCTATCTTCTGCGGACTTGTCCTCGCGTTCTCTGATAAATCTCGGGAACCGCAAGCTGATTCCTTTGCCATTATCCAGCTCCGCATGCCCAGCTTGATAGACGGGGCTCAGACTAAGGTCAGCGGTCAACACCTCCCAGACATACTTCGGCTCAAACCACACGTCGGGCTGCTGGTTCGCAGCCGTGTCGTGCGCAATGTAGGACTTGGGCCGCGTGTCTGCGAGCGGTGAGAGCTCGTTGTACAGGCGCTGCAGCAGGGCTTCGCTGAACCCGGTGCCGATCTTGCAAACAGTTTCGTATTCCTCGCTGTCCGGGTTGTAGCAGCCGAGCAAAAACCCGCCGTACCAGTTCGTGCGTTTGCCCTTGCCAAAGTACGCGCCCAAGACTACAAGATCTAGCGAGTCGCCAATCCCTTCGAGGTAGTCCTTCTTCACCTTCAGCCAGTTCATGCTCCGCTTCGACGGCTCGTACGCACTCTCACTGCCTTCCAATGCCTTCACCATGAGCCCCTCGCAGTTGTCCTTGACGCTCTGCTCAAGGAAATGCTGGATATCATCGAGCTCCCGCGAATTCAGGTACGTTGCCATCGAGAACTGACCCGGCGTAGCGTTGAAGTTCTCGTGGAGGATTTTGCGGCGCTCGGCGAACGAGTGTGTGAGCAGGGACTGGCCTGCGAAGTACAAGATGTCGAATGCGAACAGCTGCACGCGGACCTTGATTTCGCCGCTGAGGACGTCCTTCCGCTTGCGCGTGCTCAGAACCTGAAAGGGAAGAATCTTCTGCTCGACTTGGTCCCACGCCACGGCCTCACAGTCTAGAATGAAGTCCGCGTTCGGATCCTTCGCAATGGAGGGCAGAATGTCGATAATATCCGGATACCGCTCGGACATGTCCTCCATGTTTCGCGAGTAGACGTGCATTTTGCCATGCGCATGGTGGACCTGAGCACGCTCGCCATCGTATTTGTACTCGCACGTGAAGAGTTTTCCCTGGAACCGGTCGAGCACTTCGCTGATCGATTTTGTCGGCTTTGCGAGCATCGGCTTTAGAGGAATCCCTGGCGTGAGCTTCACACTATCCTTTAGGTGGTCAAGGCCGTGCTTGAGCGCAGCATCGATGATGCTTTCGTAGTTCGGCACTTGACTGAACGCGTCCTTGATCAGCTCCTCGCCGGCGTCCACGGCCACGTCGTGGCTGTTCCAACTGATGAACGCCTGGCTCAGAGCAATGAGCACCGTTTTTTCGGCCAGCCCGATGCGGAGTTTGCCCTCGAGACTGCGCACAAGGTATTTCGACTCTTCGCCGCGGCACTGCACAAGCATTGACTTGATGATCGCGATCTTCCGCTGCTGGCTCTCCTTGCCCGCCGACGTCGCGATTTCCTTGAGTTTCGCAAACACATAGTCCACAGTGAGCGGCTTTGGTTTGCTGAACATCATAGTTTGAGACTTCTTCGACGCAAGCGCGACTTGGCCGAGATCGCCGAGCTTGACGTACTGCTTTTTCACGTCCTGCGCATTCCTGCCCGTGGACTCGGCGAGGGCCTTCACAATAAGCGACTCGCCGAGCCCGAGTTCAAGCCCCTCGTAGTCGGGGCCGAGCCGGTTGATGCAGAGGTACACAGTCCTTGTCAGCGTGCCTGCGCTGCCGTTGGACTGCTTCAGCACATCTGAAAAAAGATCCGAGCAGTATTTCGTGATTTCGAGGCGTTTCGTCGTGGCCTCGATCTTCGCGAACGCTTCTGTGATCACCGAATACGGAATCGACTCAGCCACTTGTGACTTTGGCTCGCTCGCAGCCGCCTTGACGGCAGCCGGCTGCGGAGGCGCGTCTCGTTTATGTGCTTCCTGCTCAGGCGGTTGCCCGGGCGATTTCGCAATTTGACCATTGGTCTCGGGTTCTTCGGTTTTCTGCAATTTCCGCTTCCCGCCGGAGGCCATTGACCGCTTCTGGGTGAAGAAGCTGTCGAGTGAGCTCTGCATGATGCGAAAGACGCGTCGACTGCTCATTACATACGCAAGGGTTGTCAATTAATATTGGAGTATGTACGTTAAAAGTATTGTAACGGCGGCGGCAGCTGGCCCCTGTCCAAGGCATCCTCGACTTCCGAGCTCTCGAGAGACGAGATGAGGCCAGGGATCTGGAATGCGGCGCGTATGCTCTCACTCTGATCCAATTGCTGTATTTTAGATTCCCCTTTCTCTAGCTCCTTCGCGACGACTGCCCAGTAGTTTTCGACATTCATGATGTGGTTTTTCCCGCTGAAGTGCTGCCGGCGCACTCGTGCCGAGTCTTTCGTCAGCTTCATGCCGCAGTAGTTGCACCAGAAGCGGCCCATGGCGGATGTGAAAGCGGCCTTCGCGACGCTAGAAATAACCACTTCTAAATAGCAGCACTACGAGTAGTAGAGCCTGTCACGCCAGTTTAAGCACCGCTCACGAAGCTGCGTTGGCTTAGCAGAGTACGCGTGTGACAAGTTGTGCTACGCTGCCCTACGTACTATACTCATTGATCTGCTGAGATGGTGAAGTTACCGCCAGTCACAAGAACTTTTGTTCTTCTTGTGATGGCACTCTCGCTCTACTGCATGGCGTATCGGTGGTGGAACGATGGCGGCTATCCGTACTACCTGGTGCTGGTCATTGGGCAGACGCCCTGGTATGCTATTTGGACACTCGCGACAACGAACCTTGTTGAGGTGGATTTCATTCCGCTGGTCATCGTTTTGATAGTGGTTGCCACAGGTGGGCGATACTGCGAGAAAATATGGACCTCGCGCAACTACATGCGGCTCATTGTGGTGTCTCTTGTCGCGAGCACCTTCCTCGAGACCGTGCTTTGGTCGTGCGTCGCCAAGCTGCCGCTGCTCGTTTGCGGTGCTAACAGTCTGCTGGCAGGCATTGTTGTGGCACTCAAGCAGATGGTGCCGAGCCACACCATCGTCTTGCTGCGCAATCGCGTGAGGCTGCAAATCCGGTGGCTGCCGCTGTCGTTCCTCGTTCTCGTGACCTTGCTCAGCATGATTGGCTGGGAACACAACGTCTGCGCCTACTATCTCGGCTTCGTGGGCAGCTGGTTCTTCTTAAGGTACTACTACGAGACCGAAGGAATCGGCTACGGCGACGCGTCGGACGCGTTCAGTTTCGCGAACTTTTTCCCAGGCGCGCTCTCCCGCTCGATCCAAGTCCCGGCAAACAAAATTTACGAGTTTTTGGCCGTGAAGCTTGGTGTTATTAGGCGGTTCACGCCCGAAGAAATCGAAGAGGCTAACCAGCGGTATTCTGCGCGGTTGGCAGGAACGCTGCTCCCGAAACACGGCAATGGGGCCCGCGTCACGAACGAGCGACGGAGGGTGATGCTACAGGCTCTGGAGCGTACACTTTAACCAGTAACGTATACATCAGTAGTTCGCAATGATTATCTATGCAGAGAGCCTGATTTTGCTGATGCGCAATAAGTAGCTGCAACTGGTACTTGTATACGCTAATCAAGTGCGGTTCGCCAGTATGGTTCGTAAGTGCGTATGTGCAGTTATACTATTCGCTACGTGATCCTAACTCTGGGTAGGCATGGCAACTTGCTTCTCCTGAGTGAGCGCGTCCTCCTGGTTCCATAAAGAAGTAACAGTCTTGTACTGAGTGAGGAAATACAGACCGGCCTTGCCGTAGAAGTTGGCGTCTCCAAGGAACGAGCCCTTGTTGCCCGTGAACGAGAACATCGGCAGCGGCACGGGGATCGGCACGTTAATGCCAACTTGGCCCGCCTCAATATCGCGCTGGAACTTGTAGGCAATGGCGCCAGACTGGGTGAACATTGCTGCACCATTGCCATACGGGTTCTTGTTCACAAATTCAATGGCCTCGTCAACAGAATCCGTATCCACAACAACAAGCACGGGGCCGAAAATCTCCTGATCGTAGCACTTCATACCGGGCTTCACGCCCGTGATCACAGTCGGACCGACGAAGTACCCGTTCGGAAAATCCGGGTTCTTGAAATTGCGACCATCGAGAGCAATAGTCGCGCCTTCTTCCTCAGCAGACGAGATGAGATCGAAGATACGCTTTTGACTCTGTTTTGTGATCACAGGGCCCAAGTCTGCGCCTTCGACGAAGCCGCCAGTGACCTTCAACTGCTTCGCGGCCTCAATAATGTCCTGGACCCACTGCCTCGTCGGACCAACCGTCACGAGAACCGACAACGCCATACATCGCTGGCCAGCAGCACCGAAAGCAGCGCCCACAACAGCACTAACCGTACGGTTCTTGTTCGCATCCGGCACAACAATCGCATGGTTCTTCGCGCCGAGATTAGCCTGGACACGCTTGCCGTTCGCCGTGCCGCGCTCGTAAATATACTTTCCAGCACGGTCGCTGCCAACAAACGAGATCGCCTTGATTTCGGGACTGTCCAAAATGAAATCGACTGTGGCATGCTGTCCGTGGACAACATTGACGGTTCCCGGCGGGGCGCCGGCTTGACGCGCAAGCTCCGCGATATACATGGTGGCACCAGGATCCCTTTCACTCGGCTTCAAAATGAGCGTGTTTCCAGTGACCAAGGTCAGCGGAATACTCCACAACGGGATCATGGCCGGGAAGTTGAAGGGGCAGATCGAGGCAACAACGCCGAGCGGCTCACGATACATGCGTGTTTCCATACCGGCACTGACTTCCAGCACAGACCCAGCCAAGTCTTGAGGAGCCGCGCATGCTGCCTCGGCCACTTGGAGACCGCGCAGAACATCACCCCGAGCATCTGCAAACGTTTTCCCCTGTTCCGCCACAATCAATTGCGCAATTTTGTCCATGTTCTCGCGAACAAGCTGGACAAGTTTGAACGCAATTTGCTGCCGCTTGATCACCGTCGTCTTGCGGAACTCTTTAAACGCGGCAGCGGCACTAGTTACAGCTGCATTCAATTCCTCAGGCGTGGCCTGCGGCACTCGGTTGATAAGCAGATCTGTGGCCGGATCTGTCACGTCGACGAAGGTCGTGGCCTTAGATTCTTTGAATTTGTTATCAATGAACAGCGGCGTGACTTGAGGCGTGACTTGCGCATGCGAAGTCGGAAAATGGAATTCATAAGAGAGCTTTGCGGATGAATGGACGGCTCTACGGGCCAATCCAAGAGATTTCGTACAAATTTTCATCACTAGAAATGAAATAAACTGTCTTTAATGGGTACCTATATATTCGCGGCGGCTACATACAGTTAAGGGTTCATTTAAGCGCGAGGGGCACCAGACGGCGAATCGCGGGGTACGAGCCAAAGGATATTTGAGCGCGAGATCTACAAAGATGATCTGAGGGGTCACCAGATAAGAATAAAACTAGCTACTCGCGTTCTCAGCTTTGCTCTTTTAGATTTTGTCAACTGAAATTTTATGTCATACCCCCAGTAATGTCCTAAGCTATTTTTTACTGCGCAAGATATCCACCGTCAACTGCCCAATTCACACCCGTGATTTGTGAAGCTGAGTCTGTACTCAAGAACTCCACAACTGCGGCAACCTGATCGACTTCAATGAACTCTCTAGCCGGGAATCCACTCAATAGCACGTCTTTGATCACCTGCTCTCGAGTCATATCACGAGCCTTCATCGTCTCTGGGATTTGTTTGTCGATAAGCTCGGTCCAAACGTACCCCGGTGAAACTGCATTAACAGTCACTCCAGTGCCAGCGTACTCTAGAGCAGCAGCCTTGACGAGGCCCAAAAGCGCGTGTTTTGTCGCACAATAAGGGGCCTTGAATTCCTTCCCTGCCACAGAATGAATCGAGCATGTTCCGATAAATCTGCCAAACCCGTTCCGTTTCATCACGGGAAGGGCTTCCTTCATGATGAGGAAATTAGAAGTGACATTCAGCGCCATCAGTTTATCCCACATCTCCAGCGGGTACGTCTCGAGCGGGTTGACGAACTGCATTCCCGCATTGCCGTGGATGATATCCACGCGGCCAAACTCGTCGACAATGTTTTTGATGAGAGATGTGCACTCCTCGGCTTTGGATAAGTCACCAGGAAGATAAAGAGCAGGCTGCTTGGACAATGCCTTTAATTCGTCGATCCGCGGCTTGACTTCAGACTCGGCCTGGATGCCGCTGATCACTGTTTGTGCACCAGCTGCTGCCAAGCGCCTAGCAGACGCCCAGCCGATGCCAGTTACGCCGCCAGTTACGAGTGCTATTTTACCTTTCAAGGACATTGGTGTGACCGTTGAATGACACCCCTTATTTATGCATGGCCCAGTGCGGGGAGCGGGTTCGGGCGAGTGTCATTTATGCAGGCTGGGCGGGTGGTGGCTGCTTATGTCGGCGGCTAACGAAGTTGGGTGGATTTCGACCGTCTGCACCGATCTCGGCTTTCAGAGATCTCAAGTCTTGATGGCTTGAATTCTAGGCTGCGACTTTTCAGCGTGGAAAAAATCGTGCTCTCAATTCGCTCTCAGGCACTCTGGCCGAGTCTAAAGCGTCAGCTTCAGGTCTGACTGGAATACTAATTTTGCAAATACTGCTGATCTTTGCGGAGGCGAGAGTTCGAATTGCTCGGATGTCATTTCCCTTCGCAGCGTTCATCAGAATCGTGTCGGAGAACGATAACTTTGACAGTAATGCGCGTGTCTGCGAAAAATCAAGCTAGTCGATGGACACGAGCGCTTGCTGGCCCGCGCAGACGATTGCTGGTGCACTCCATGTTTCGGCATCCATCGATTGTCCTACGATCTTAAAAGTGCTTTAATTTGTCGGTGTCAAATGAATTTCTTAGGCGATTATTAAGTCTGCCAGCGTCCACAGGTATCCCCAAACCGACGATCTACGGATCCCAACGACGTGGAGAAGAGTTCTCTTAACTCAATGTTTATTCTATCACACCTTCAAACTCCTTATACTGTTCTAAACCTTACTTTCGTGGCACATCCCGCCAGCGCGAAGTTCCACGCACCTGTCCCAGGTATCTACCGTCTAGTTTGACTTAGTTGCGAGCTTCTCATTCGCAGCCTGGGCGTCGCTTCTGGCAAGCGTGAGCGCGGCCTGCTGCATCTGCACGAGATTGAGGAACTGCTTGAGCGCCCACAACGGGAAGGTGCCGACGGTGATGATCGTGGCGTAGCTCAAGGGGAACCCCTTGAAGTAGCCCAAATATGGCGGCGAGCGGAGCGGGAAGCTGCACAGGTAGAGGCCCACGAAGAACAGCTCATTGGCTGCGCACACCGTGAACAAGACCTTCGTATTAGAGTAGTACAGCTGGAGAAGCTTGCTTTGAGACCCCACTTTCTTGTGACTCGTTGAGCCGCTGCTCAGCGTCGAATACATGTGCATATAATGCGAGGCCAAGTCCAGGGATACGAGCAGTTGGAAAACAAGCACGTATTTTGGGTACGCGACGCACAGAAAGCAGATCAGCATCGACGTGGTGCACCGGTCTGTGACCATGTCCAGAATCGCTCCGAACTGGGACGTCTGGCCTAACCGGCGTGCGGCAGCGCCGTCGAGGGCGTCTAGAAGACACGACACGCAGTACAGTGTTGTGCAGTACTTCGGATGCCACTTCATGAAGACGAGCGAAAGCAGAGCAAAGATCACGCGCGAGTACCCGATCAGGTTCGGCACATATAGAAACACGCGGCCCGGTGTGACCGATTCAACCATGATACAAGAGGAGAAAGTGGAAGTTAAATTAAACGGTATGTGTGGTTTTGGCCGTTTGGCCAACCCCTATCCCGCCCCCCTCCCTAACGATCCGTCGGCAGAATGAATAATCCGAAATTTCAGTCTTGCTCTCGGCCACGTTCGCAAGCATGACTTTGCCAGTAAAACTTTGCCAGAGCAAAATTGGTTCTTTGCTTCTGCTTTTTTTTATCGCTTGCACGTATTGCTGCATAAGGTGTTTTCCGTCCGCGTACACTCGGACCTGCCCACACACGTGCCTCCGTCATAATAAGTTAATGATTCTTTATGTACACTCCCATCGCGCATTAAATCCTGCGATCCACACGGTTCAGCTTTTTCGCCGTCTGTGCGTTTGTCCGTGTGCGCTGGCCATGGACAGGAAGACCCTGGCTGTGCCGCAGCCCCTGGTAACTGCCTATATCCACTTTCATCTTTATATTCGCCAAAACTTCGCTCCGCAGTTCTGACTCTATTTTGAGCGCTGACAGCTCTTTCGTCAGCGCCATGATCTTCGGTTCGTCAAGCTGGTGCATACGCATGCGCGGGTAGAAGCCGAGGCGCGCGCACACCTCGTCAGCCGTAAGCCTGCCCACGCCGAAAAACTTCTGGCGCAGGCCCTCTCGAATAAGTGTATTGCCGCGGAAGCTTTTGCCCATTATTGTCGTCACCATTTTTCAGGACAAGGCTGACTGACAAATCCTTACCTCGAGGCCACTCACAAAGGCACCCAGCCCCAAACGCACGTAGTTGCTCGTAGTTGGTTTTAAAAAAAGACACAATTGATATGGACGAGAAAGGATTTTTGCCGACACTAACCGACATCCAGACGCCGCTGCCCCGCAACGAGCTCGAAATCCTCGAGCGCCATTATGAGAAGGAGCAACCCCACGTCTCAGTGCAAACACGCTTCAACCTTGCGTGGGGCTACATCAAGAGCAATTCGTCGGCGGACCAGCGCAAGGGCCTTGATCTGCTCGCGGGAATATACAACGACAGCACGAGCCGGCGCCGCGAGTGTCTTTTCTACTTCGCGCTCGGCTCGTACAAACTCGGCGATTACACGGCCGCGCGCAAGTACGCGGACGTCTTGCTTGACTACGAGCCGCAGAACCAGCAGATCATAGCATTGCGCCAGGAGATCGAGGAGAAGCTGAACCGCGAGGGTCTTGTAGGCATGGCGATTGTCAGCGGCGCCGTGGCGGCTGTTGGCGCCGGTGCGGCGATTCTCGGCGTGCTTCTTGGACGAAAAAAGCACTGAATTCTTTTTTTTTTTCGTTGAAATACCTAGTTCTTTACATCCATATAATTTCTCTAACGAGGTTTCGTCGTTATGCCCTCGTTGGGCGACGAGATTGCCGGTCTTGTTATCGAGCAGTATGACCGACTTCCTCGGAAGGGCAAGCCGCTTAAGCGATCGAACGGCGTGCAGGAATGGACGGTGTTAGCCGGTGTCGTTGTGCGACAAAACGGCCGTCTTAGCTGCGTGTCGCTGGCGACGGGCGTGAAGGCCACTCCAGACGCCGAGCTTCGAGTCAGCCACGGGCGTGTGCTGCATGACTGCCATGCCGAGATCCTCGCTATTCGCGCGTTTAATCGCTACGTGTTGCTCGCCGACACGACAAGTTTAGAGAGCGTGTATTTGTACGTGTGCACGCCCCCCTGCGGCGATGCGTCCCTCGGCATGCTGAGCGGCGAGAGCTGGTCCCAAGAGCCGCTGCCCGAGGGACTGATCAGGGGCCGTGCGCACTTCAATGTCGTGGGCCGCGTCCGTACGAAGCCGGGGAGAAACGACTCGCCGCTGACGATGTCCAAATCGTGCAGCGATAAGCTGTGTCTCCGCCAGTCTCGCGGTTTATTGCTTGCCCCCGTGCGTGCTGTCCGCCGTGACAATGTCTTTTTGACGGGCCTTGTGTGTCCTGGAATACGCGCTGAGGATTTCGAGCGCGCATTCTCGCGGTTTGAGCCGCAGCACCGGTTCGAGTTCATTTCGACGACGGCGGCCTTCCCTGATTTCCATCCCTCCGAGGGCAAGCCGTCGCCAACAAGCCTTATTTGGTGGCAAGGCGGGCCCTGCGAGGTCATTGCAAACGGACTGCTGCAAGGCTCGCGCCGGCCGAGCAGTGTATCACGCGTCTCGCTTAGCCTGGCAGCAAACCCACGAGTGAGCCGCTACTACGATCTGAAACTGGGCAATTCGTGGCCTCCTGAGTGGGTGCGTACAGCTGAAGACGATTTCACGCTAGATTCTAAGTAACGACCGGTTGACGGTAGAATACAAAGACTGCACTGCCACACACTGGATCCTCAGCAATATCGTAATCCGCTCAATCAATTCTAAGAGGGACCGCTGACGAGGCTCGTACTCAAGGAGCTGAGTTGCAGTCGTATGTTATCTATGACGGCCTAAGCGGCTCACCCCACAGCCGATACATATCAAGTGGTTCAGGTACAGATTCCTCCACAGAATGCTCGGACACTGAGCAACGTATAGAGTTCAAATATTTGTCTATACTCAGATCACTACGAAGATCTGGAGATCTTGTGGCACTCATTTGGTTCCATGTAATGCATGTATATTTTAGCGTACATTTCCGGCTACTCCAGATTCACTACGCGTCTACAATTCTACTCGGACTCCTCACCATCGCCGCCGTCTTCGTCCTCATCGACGACGCCATCACCGCCGTCCCCATCTCCTGCCGCCTCTCTAGCCAATTCGGCAGCATACTGCGCGCCGCGGAGCGAGTTCACGATTTCCGAGAGCCCGTACTGAGTAGCCAAATCGATTGGGCGCTTGTTTGATTTGTTGCGCGGGTCCGGCTGCGCGCCGCACTCGATGAGAAGCTCGACTATTTGTTTACCGGCGGCCGCGTTCCCCGGCCCGGCCGCAAACTGGACAGCGCGGTGCAGCGGCGTGTCGCTCTGCAAGCGGTCCTTCGGATCAATCTCCACGCCCTCTTGGTCGAGCAAGTAGTCCAAGACCTCGAGACAGCCGTGGTGCGCGGCGAGATGCAGCAGCCCGCTACCTACAGGATCGGTCGTCGTGTTTATGATTTTGGCGATCTCCTCGGCCGACTTCTTGTCGAAAATCTCGGCCATAAGAGACTCATTGTTGCTGCGCGCGCAGCCGATCAACTGCTCCGTAACTGTGGCACCGTCCATGAGGGTTAGACGTAGTTGCGAACAACGAAATCCAATGGGATGTATATAATAATTTCAACTCGGTGAAAACAGGAACAAGCAATTATAACTCTGGAATATTTGAGCATGGCATTCGTGCATAGAGTTCGCACATAGAGTTCGTGCATAGAGTATCGAGGGCATGAGCCGTCTGGGCTTCGAATCCATGAGCCCACAAGCAATCAGGTCACTATGTATTCCGATCTGCAATCCGTTGGCTGGCCAGATCCGTTCAGGCTCGCTAGATCCGCTCAGGCTCGCTAGACCCGCTCAGGCTAGACCCATTCAGGCTCGTTAGTGGATCTGGCCCCAACGTAGCTTATCTTGATCCATGACCCAAATAGTCCAGATATCGTGAGGCTCTTCCTCTTCCATAGCTCGCTCGAATTGCATGGATCCAGCTTGTACCTATTTCTAACCACTTATTTCTGTACATTCGCTGCTCGCTGTTTATCCTCCGGCCATATCACCCTCGGGGGCGGTGGGTCTGGGGTACCGACTTACATGGAGGAGCTAGGCATCGAGCATCCGCGCGCCCATGAGGAGAACAGCTACATCAAGCTGAAGACGCTGACGGCGGACCTCGAGCTGCTGAAGATCCAGGAGGACTACATCAAGGACGAGCAGCGGCACCTGAAGCGCGAGCTGCTGCGCGCCCAGGAGGAGGTGAAGCGCATTAGAAGCGTGCCGCTCGTCATCGGCCAGTTTCTCGAGGCCATCGACCAGAACACGGGCATTGTGTCGTCTACAACGGGCTCGAACTACGCAGTTCGCATCCTGTCGACGCTCGATCGCGAGCTTCTGAAGGCTAGTAGCAGTGTTGCGCTGCACCGCCACTCGAACGCGCTCGTCGACATTCTGCCGCCCGAGGCGGACTCGTCGATCACGCTGCTCGGCGCCGGCGACAAGCCCGATGTCTCGTACTCGGACGTCGGCGGCCTCGACATGCAGAAGCAGGAGATCAGAGAGGCCGTCGAGCTGCCGCTCACGCAGAGCGACATGTACAAGGAGGTCGGCATCGATCCGCCGCGCGGCGTCCTGCTCTACGGCCCGCCCGGCACGGGCAAGACGATGCTCGTGAAGGCGGTGGCGAACTCGAGCACGGCGTCGTTCATCCGCGTCGTCGGCTCCGAGTTCGTGCAGAAGTACCTCGGCGAGGGCCCGCGCATGGTCCGCGACGTGTTCCGGCTCGCGCGCGAGAACTCGCCGTCGATCATTTTCATCGACGAGATCGACGCGATCGCGACGAAGCGCTTCGACGCGCAGACCGGCGCCGACCGCGAGGTCCAGCGGATCTTGCTCGAGCTGTTGAACCAGATGGACGGCTTCGAGCAGTCGTCTAACGTGAAGGTCATCATGGCGACAAACCGCGCGGACACGCTCGATCCGGCGCTCATGCGCCCCGGAAGACTCGACCGCAAAATCGAGTTCCCGTCGCTGCGCGACCGCCGCGAACGCCGCCTCATTTTCTCGACCATCGCGTCGCGCATGTCGCTCGCGCCGGAAGTGGATTTGGACTCGCTCATTTTAAGGAACGACCCGCTCAGTGGCGCCATCATCACGGCGATCATGCAGGAGGCCGGATTGCGCGCCGTGCGCCGTAATCGGTACATCATCCTTCAGCAGGATCTGGAGGAGGCGTACTCAAGCCAGGTCAAGACCGGCTCCGATGTGGACAAGTTCGATTTCTATAAGTAAATGTCGTAGTGGGTCGCCGGCTAGTAGTCTAAACAGAAGTGAAACGCATACTCTAGTGAGAGCAAAGCAGGTCGACTGGCGCGCTCGTCGTAATGTATCATAAGTTTTCATCATTATACAAAGGAGTTAGCTTCCTACTCACCCAAGGTCCTACTCACTCAGATTCGCCTGGGCTGTCCCCTGATAGCAGCAGCTTGCTCGTGGTCAACTGGAACGAGCCTGGCTCGCTGAAATTATACGCATGCCCCTCTACGTTGTCCCCCAATGGCGTGTCGCAGTACTGTGTACGCCGGAAGGTCTGGATCCGATCCACCATGTACCCAAGCGTCGACTCGCTCCACAAATCATTCCAACTCGGCGAGAACTTGTTCATGGCCATTCCTACGCCGACCGAATTTCGAAACGTGACGCAGGCCTCGTTGCCCGTGTATAACCACATTGTACAGTCGCCGTCATTTTCACAGGTGCGTACACACAGCTCTTTGCTTTGCGCCTCCTCCCCTTTCAAAACGGATATGTCAATCCCCTGGTTCGTGTAGTCGATGAACCAGTTGGGTTTCTCTGGAACCACGCTGGGCATAATAAACTCGCGATAGAAGTCAGCGTACGTGATGACCTTGGTTCCCATTGCCGTCTCCCAATCGAAGAGCACCTCGACTTCCCAGGGGTGAAGGTGGTGGAAAGTACCCATCGGGTTGCACCATTCCGAAAACGGCGTGTGGGCCCGCCAGATTGGATCACCCTGGAATTGGCCCACCTCATTCTCCTGCAAAAGCTCGTCTGGATCCAGGCCTGTGAAGTGCCGGAATGCCCATGATACGGACTCGTCGCCGCAGCACATTGGGATCGTTTGTTGAGCGGCGACTTCAATGGCTCGCTGCGCCGTGATGGACGAGTTGCCGAACATTCCCACCATTGCGCCGCGGCTAAAGACAATACCGCTGCCGCCGTGGGCGTATTTCCCTCCAGGAGAGCCAATCGATTTGCCGAAATACCACATGTCGTCGGGACTTTTTCCGCGAGTTACTTCCTGCAGAGTCGAAGCCAGGATATAAGAGTCTGCGTCGATCATGACGTACCAGTCGTAATCCGGGTTGTTGATGTATGCATGCGCAAATGCGGGCACGTTCTTGAACCTGTCCAAGCTCCAGCCTGTTTTCGAGTCGTCAGGAAGCGTTATCTTCTGCGTGTTCCAGAGCCAGTGCTCGGCCTTGCTTTGGCGACGCACACGGTAGGCTTCCAAGGCTGGATCCTGGAGGGTCTTCTCGTCTAGGAAGCTCAGCGCATCGTAAACAGGCACGTTTTCAATGACGGCAGCTTCGTCTGCGTATGCGGCATGATGGGGGAAAGTGACAAAGGTCGTGTTGTAATGAGATGGCAACCGTGTGTAGGCAACTTCGATCCCTGTCTTCAGTAGCAGGAACGTCCTATCCGTAATTGGCAAAGGAGATCGTCTCTCGTCCACAAACGGCTCCGGGGGTAGCGGTGCACGGAACGACCGCGACGTGTATGCAACCACACATATTGTTGCAAACGCGATCAGCACATATATGCCACGCTTAGAGTACATTGGCTGAGTGCAACCAATTGGTAGGCTATGTTATGTTTACCAGATCTCTTTTTTTGGCCGCATGTCGGGGCCTCGACTTACGAGACGCAGCAGGTCCTTGCCTTGCCCTTGCTTGCCCACTTTCTTTTCCAGTCACGGTATTTTTCGTTGTTTGGGCTTTGTATCAAGAACTAGGCATCTAAGGTTGTGATTTAGCAGTGGTTTAGTATCTGATTATTGGATGCATTATTGACACTTTTGAGGAAGTCGTTCGAGCTCAGACCCCCTCATCTATGCAGCGTCGGGTAGGCAATCATGCGCGTCATGGGATAGGTTTCGAGACGTCCGCAGCCGGATTATCGAGGTATAAATAGCTGCTGGCCGTAACGAGCCGTTAGGAATACTGTGCGGCGAGAAATCTGCGCTCGTCCCAGAAAATTTTCTGTTTTTAAGGAGTCAATCGTCGACCAGGGTTCATCGGGACTGTCTCTGTGATCTCGCGGTTGTTTCTCAAAGCCTCCTTGTAGATGTTATGTATCTGAAACACAGAGGTCGATCCCCGTCTTATCATCGTATACTGATGCGTGGATTCTAGTTACTAGCCTATTGTGGGTCTTTGGCATTAATAGTGTATTGTAATGTGCTGCTTTCCTGGACTTCGTTCGACTACCCCCTTGTCCGCAGCTTACACAGGGAGATTAAGCTACGTAAGGCCTGTTCGCTATCTGTGACTACCAGAAACACCAACAGTCCACAATGCGAAGAACTTCTAAGACTTTTCTCTCTATTCATACCATAAATTGATCGCAGATATCGTTCGAGTTTGGCGGGATACATGTTCAGGGAATATCACTCACTAATACTTATCACAACATGATGGCCACAAACTTCTCTGACTACTCTTTTATTTAAAAGGGGTTTGCGTAGTTCTCGCTCGCAATCCCGTCTCCAATCCACCTCGAACTCCGTCTAGTTCATTGTTAACCACGCTCGGCCGGTTTCGCCACCTACCCTATGAGCATGGACGACGCGATGCCGGATCTCGACCAAGAGATCAAGGATGCGAGCACCGAGGAGCTGCTGATGCGGGCTCGGATGATCGACAAGGACGTGCGTATCATGCGCAGTGAGTACCAGCGGCTGAGCCACGAGAAGGCCGGCATGGAAGACCAAATCGCCGATAATAAGGAGAAGATCGACAACAACAAGCAGCTGCCGTATCTTGTGGCGAACATCGTCGAGCTGCTGGACCTCGAAGGCGAGGATGCTGACGAGGGTGCGAATGTTGAGGAGCACAGCAGCCGTACAGGAACGTCTGCCGTTGTGAAGACCTCGACGAGGCAAACCGTGTTTTTGCCACTCGTGGGCCTTGTCGAGCCTTCCAAACTGAAGCCCGGCGATTTGGTTGGCGTGAACAAGGACTCATACCTTGTTCTGGATACTCTGCCTGCCGAGTATGACAGCCGCGTGAAGGCAATGGAAGTGGACGAGAAACCGACGGAAACGTACTCGGATATCGGCGGCTTGGACAAGCAGATTGAAGAACTCGACGAGGCTGTGGTATCGCCCATGAAGCAGGCCGAGAAATTCAAAGCAATGGGCATCCGGCCGCCGAAGGGTGCTCTTATGTACGGCCCCCCCGGAACGGGCAAGACCTTGCTGGCGCGAGCCTGCGCGGCTCAAACAAACGCGACCTTCTTGAAACTTGCCGCGCCGCAGCTCGTGCAGATGTTTATTGGCGATGGCGCGAAAATGGTGCGCGATGCGTTTGCGCTCGCGAAGGAGAAAGCGCCGACCGTGATATTCATCGATGAGCTCGACGCCATTGGCACAAAACGGTTTGACAGTGACAAAAACGGCGATCGCGAGGTCCAGCGGACAATGCTGGAGCTGCTGAACCAGCTTGACGGGTTCGGCAGCGACGACCGCGTGAAAGTGCTCGCGGCGACGAACAGAGTCGACGTTTTGGACCCGGCTTTGCTGCGCTCGGGGCGGCTGGACCGCAAAATCGAGTTCCCGTTGCCGACCGAGGAGTCGAGGGCCGGCATCCTGCAGATTCACAGCCGGCAAATGCGCACGGCGGACGACATCAACTGGGACGAGCTCGCGAGATCGACGGACGAGTTTAATGGCGCCCAGCTCAAAGCCGTGTGCGTCGAGGCGGGAATGATCGCCCTGCGCAACGCGAAAAACGAGATCGACCACGAAGACTTTGTGGAGGCGATTGGTGAGGTGCAGTCGCGGAGGAGCAAGAACGTGAGCTTCTATGCCTAGATGTTTGTATGGGAGGTTGCAGCAGGCCCGCGGGCTGTCTTCGCTACGAGCTATGTAAGTTTAGTGTTCGAATTCAGTAAGGCTAGAGTCAGTGAGAAGTGTAGTACGCTTATTGCTAACTATGGACCAGTGGTGTGGCCCATAACGGCTACTTCGCAACATGCCACTTCACAGCATATCACATCATGCGGTCCCAGATTCATGCGGCGTAAAAAGCGTGGCATTCGCGATCACACACAGTCTGTGCGCGGATGCTGCGGCTTCGTATCACTAACTTACATTCTATCTAACAAGTGATTTGCGAGCATTAGCCAGGGATACTAATGGGTCCTGCGCCGGCGCCTCGTTGTCTGCGGTCTCCACGTTCTCATGAAGCGTCGTGTTCATTGAGATGTCACCAGCTGCAGCCACCTCGATATCGGGACACGCTTCCTTGCTTTCGTTTAGACCGACTTTGTAAGTCTCGACAACGAAAAGGTAGACCGCGATCGCAAACCCAAGAAATGCGAGGGCCGTTGCGGCCTCGACTTCAAGGTACGTTTCCTGCTTGAAGAACCCGAGCTCAGTGGCCTCGTGGCTGTCCCCGATTTCGAGCGCCAAAAGAATGCCCATTGCCAGAAGCAAGCCGAACATGATGAATTCGTAGATCACAACAAAGCGATGGAAGCCATAGACGTTGGCGTCTGCAAGAACACCCAAGGGGACAGCAGTCAAAGTGGCCATGAAGCAAACAAGGCCAATGCTCGTAGCGCCAACCAGACGCGTTGTCGAAATCACTGGAACAGCACTCTCGGTAACACCAACAAAACAGGCCAAAGCGATTGCGCGCAAAATGCGCAGACAAAGATTCAGGCTGAATGTGTTAATTGCAGTGCTTGTCGTGGTCTCAGTGCTTGTCGCGGCCCCAGTTGTGGTATCGGTCATAGTAGTTAGGGATGTAAACATCCACACTTAGGTTACAAACCATTGAGATCTCTCAGTTGGTATCGTTTAAATGTAGTTAATTCGTGGAATAGACCAGTAGATGCTCTAGACTGAGTGAACTCTGAGCAAGAATTCGTGGCGCGTACGATACCAGCCAGAAAAGCAGGATGACAAGTGTCCAACTTGGTGAGGCAAATTAGTGCGTGAATTTGACTCTCCTGAACGTTATTCAAACTTTGGAGATAAGGAAATGCCTATTAGCAGGTAAATAAAATGGCAACTCAAATTAGCTCTAGATGAGATTCGGGAACGGCCGATTGCTTAATACCACGCAACTAATACAATTGCTCACACCCATATCGTTGCTCAGACCTATATAAGACTGCCTGATTTCGAGTCGAGGTGATAATACATCATTTAGGGAGTGCACGATGCATGCACAGGCTTCGGAACAACCATGGCCAGTCAGGGCACTGCGAAGCCGTGCGGCCCTGAGCAATTCACATTATTGAAAGCTACTAGCACATTTGTACCAATTTGTTCACTTGGTATTATTTAAATTATATCAGTGCTCGGCGTCTCTTCAAAGAAGGCAATTCTCAAAGGGCAATCATCAAGGGGCAGTATAGCTCTCAGAGCAAGCTATCTCTAACAATTTATTCATTTTATAGGAGTACACACCTTAGCGCCCTCCGATCTCGTCCCTCGTCTGCTTACCATTTAATTGAGCACCATTCGTTTTCGTTCGCTATTAGGCCGCTTGCGGAGGGTTAGTCATGGTGATGGATTTCAATCAGGAATTGCCGCTTTCGCCGGCGCCGAGCCCGCTGCCGAGCATTCGGAGATTGCGTATCAACACGCTCGAGATCTCCTCGCTCAGTTCTGTGGAGGAGGCGATCATTGCCGATTTCCAGAAGCTCGAACCCGACCGGCAGGCCCGGCTCATTTCGCGCTTGCTGGAGTCTGCTCCAAGAGAGACGCTGCTCAGCGCACAAAGCGTCATTTCGCCCCGGCTCCGTCATGACCCCTTCAAGGTGTTCCCACTCGAAATCAGTCTCCGCATCTTGTCGTACATCCGAGACCCGAAATCGCTGGCGGCCGCTGCGCAAGTCAGCCGACTGTGGTACTTCTTGTTGAGCGATGACTTCACTTGGAAGCGCATGTGCCAGGATCATCACTTCCGACGTTTATCGGCCGCCGGTTCGTACGTGCACCAATGGAAGGACTTCCGTGAGCGCGCGTCCTCCCAGGCCCTCGAAGACACCCCCGAGCCCGAGGACGGGCGCGAGGACGAAAGACGCGAGGACGAGAGACGCGAGGCGGAGAGGCGGGACGAGCACCGCGACCTCAGTTTATCAGCGCGCCGCAATTCGCTGTTGTCGAGCCAGCACCTGGCGCCGAACACAGAGGCCGCCGCAGACTCGTCGGAGACGGGAATTTCGGGCTACCCGTCGATCCACTACACCTCGCGGCTGCCGACTTTCGACCAGGCCGTGAATGGAAGCGACCCGATTGGCGAGGCATACTATGACCCGCAGGCCTGCTTAATCAACCCGCCGGACTCGTATCGCAGCCATTTCAGGCAGCAGTACCTACTGAATCAGGCCTGGGCCCATCACGGCGTTCTGGCTGCGCGCTACTCTCTGCCAGAACACGCGCACGCGATTGTGACGACGATCTTGATGAGCGACGGGTACATCGTCATTGCGCTCGACACGTCGCTCATTCTCGTATTCAGCGACGACGGCAAGCTGCTCAGGTCGCTCTATGGCCATGTAATGGGCGTTTGGGCCCTCGCGTTGTCCGGGCACACGCTCGTCAGCGGCGGGTGCGACCGCGACGTCCGCGAGTGGGACTTGCAAACCGGCGCGTGCCGGAAGATTCTGAGGGGCCACTCGTCGACTGTGAGGTGTCTCGCAATGGTGTCTCCGCGCATTGCGCTGAGCGGCGGCCGCGACGGGATCATTCGCGTGTGGGACCTCGAGCGCGGGCTGAGTCTGCACCGGCTCGCCGGCCATGAGGCATCCGTGCGCCGGTTAGAGGTCACAGAAGTCGACGGCGAACCGCTGGCGGTGTCGGCGTCCTACGACAAGACTGCTCGTGTTTGGAACGTGAATACTGGAGAGTGCCTGCACGTTTTGCGGGGCCACACGAACCAGATCTACTCGCTGAGCATCGACTCGCTCGGGGGCGGCCGCATCGCCACGGGCTCTCTCGACCATACAATCCGCGTCTGGGACATCCGCACGGGCAAGTCTCTGGGCGTGCTGACCGGCCACGCGGCGCTCGTGGGCCAGGTCGCGCTGCGCGGAGACCTGCTTGTGAGTGGGGGCAGTGACGGCGCAGTGCGTATTTGGGACGTCTCGAAAATGGAGTGCCGGTTCCGCATTGCTGCACACGACCACACCGTCGGCTGCCTTAAACTCACGGGGGACCGCATTGTCACGGGTGGACCCGATTGCAAAGTACAGATCTGGAACGCACGGTCTGGCGAGCACGTCAGGCAGCTCCGGAAGCCGTCGGTTACAACCGTCTGGGGGGTTGCTGTGGAGGACGACCGTCTGCTCACAGTGTACTCTGAGGGGTCTCAAGTCGTTGTGGAGCTAGTGAGCTTTGTGCCGAAATAGCTTCGTTTTATTTATTGGCTGCGAACTACGAAAAGAAAATAAAATACACGCAGCAGGTAGTGAATAGAGCATTAGATATCTAGTAATGCATGCAACCTAAGAAGCTCGGAGCCCCTCCGCGTAGTGAGTGTTAATCGAATTAGACAAACTGCTCAGCTCGGTTGTGATGACGGGATCTGCTCGCCCACTTCAGAAAGGGCGTCTGTTTCCGAGCTTTCGGGCATCGGCGTAGCCTCCGAACCAAGTATGGACTCAGGAGGCTCCTCTGTCTCGTCCTTCATGCGATCCTCATCAGAATCCTCGTCGGCCGCTTTGTTTTTCAGCTTGAACTCACGCGCGCGTTCGGAAAATGGCTTCTTCTCCTCCTTCGACAGCGCCTTCCACCGCTCGGAGAGCTTGCTTTGCACAGCTGCAGGTTTCGGGTGCACGCCCGACTGCTCGAGTTGGTTTATGAGCGCTTCTCGTTCCTGTTCACAGAACATCGTATATGCGTTCGGCCGCTTCGTGGTCTTGCCGTGGTCTTTGTCCTTTTTCTCCTTCGGCTCGGTGACCGAGTCCAGATGCGGTTCCGGCGAATTGGGCGGCGAGCTGTCCATGTCGTCTCTCGGCTGTCGCGCGAACTCGTCGAGCCGCTCCAGCAGGAACGACCGCTCGAGTCTCGCCCGTTTTATCATCTTCTTTGTGCGCTCGATCATCGCGTATAGAACCTCATTGTCATTCTGCGTCTTGCGCAGCCGCGTCTTGATCTCGTCTCTCCTCAAGACCTCCTCATCCTTCATCGTAGTCAACTAAGTGAGGCCTGCTCCGGAGTCCACGTGATGAGCACAGTTTCCCCGTTCTCCGGGCAAGGGTGAGGCGTTTTGAAAAATCAAGAATAATTTTTTTTTCTTTTTCTTTGTTTAGTATCTCGATCTCCAAGGATTTTTTTCTGAATTGATACTAAAACAACAATGGTTGCCGACCCCAGCACTGCTTTCGAAGCCCTCAAGGAGTACAAATTCCTCGACGGTTTGACCGTCCACGAATTGATGGATGGCCGTCAGCACGGCGGGCTCACCTACAATGACTTCCTCATGCTTCCGGGGCGCATTGATTTCCCATCGAGTGCGGTGAAGCTCGAGTCGAAGCTCACGAAGCGCATCACGCTGAAGCTCCCGCTCGTGTCGTCCCCCATGGACACGGTCACCGAGGCGGAGATGGCGATTTACATGGCTTTGCTCGGTGGTATTGGCATCATTCACCACAATTGCACCCCGGAGGAGCAGGCCGACATGGTCCGCAAGGTGAAGAAGTTCGAGAACGGCTTCATCACCGATCCAATTGTGATCTCGCCGCAGCACACCGTGCAGGAGATCCGCACTCTCGCCGAGAAGCTCGGGTTCTCGGGCTTCCCTGTGACTGGTAAGTACAACAACAGCATGCGAAAGATGATGATCAAAACTAAAATACTTTCGTTCTTCAGATGGGGTCCCTGGTGGCCTTGCTGACACCTTTTTACAGATCTGATGATACTAACACTCTACAGAAAATGGCAAACCCGGAGGAAAACTCGTTGGAATTGTGACGACGCGCGATATCGAGTTCGAGGAGAACCCGCAGACGCCGGCGAGCGAGGTCATGGTGACCGACCTCGTCACTGCCGTCAAGGGCGTCGACCTTGAACAGGGCAACCGCATCCTGAAGGAGAGCAAGAAAGGCAAGCTTCCGATTGTCGACAGCGAGGGCCACCTCGTGACCTTGCTGAGCCGCCGCGACTTGAAGAAGAACAACAACTACCCGAACGCCTCGAAGTCCAAGGACTCGAAGCAGCTGCTCGTCGGCGCGGCCATTGGCACGCACCTGGGCGACCGCGACCGCCTTGATAAGCTGGTGGAGGCCGGACTGGACGTCGTTATCTTGGACTCGTCGCAGGGCAACTCGCTGTTCCAGTCGGACATGATCAAGTACGCGAAGACGAAGCACCCGCAGCTTGAAGTCATTGCCGGCAACGTCGTGACGCGCGACCAGGCGGCGCAGCTCATTGCCGACGGCTGCGACGGCCTGCGTATCGGCATGGGCTCCGGCTCGATCTGCATCACGCAGGAGGTCATGGCCGTCGGCCGCCCGCAGGCGACGGCCGTGCGTCAGGTCAGCGAGTTCGCCGCGAAGTTCGGCGTGCCGACCATCGCGGACGGCGGTGTCCAGAACATCGGCCACATCACGAAGGCGATTGCGCTCGGCGCGTCGTGCGTCATGATGGGCTCGCTGCTCGCCGGCACGACTGAGTCGCCCGGCAAGTACTTCTACCGCGACGGCAAGCGCCTGAAGACGTACCGTGGCATGGGCTCGATCGAGGCCATGGAGCAGACCGGCAAGGACGCGAACGCGGCGACGTCGCGCTACTTCAGCGAGACGGACGCGGTGCTCGTTGCGCAAGGTGTCACGGGCTCCGTCATCGACCGCGGCTCGATCACGAAGTTCGTGCCGTACCTCATGTCCGGCCTCGAGCACGGCTTGCAGGACATCGGCGTGAAGAGCATCGCTGATCTGCAGCAGGGCGTCAACGCCGGCAAGGTCCGCTTCGAGCTGCGCACGGCGTCGGCCCAGGTCGAAGGCGGCGTCCACTCGCTGCACTCTTACGAGAAGCGGTTGCATAATTAATTTAAGTGTATTACAGTTTAGTAGTTTTTGGGAAAGTCGCCGTAGCAGATGCCGTCGAAGTCGCGCTTCAACACAAAGTCGAGGTGCTTCATGAACTGGTGGAGCGTGCACAGCCCCATCTCGTCGCCGTCGCAGTACTTCAGGTCGTCGATGGGCAAGACGCGGTCGTTCAGCCGCAGGCGCACGTAGTCTCCCGTGTTGCTGCCGGAGCCGCACGCGAGCACTTCGACGTAGAGCCGCGCGGCGAACGGCGTGAGCCGCGACACAATCAGCTGGCGCGGCACCTTGATTTTCGTCGACGGCAGCGTCGCCATGGTGAACGGGAACTGTAGCGCGGACAAAACGGACATGATCACGCTATCGTGGGAGAAGTCGGCTGTAAACGGCTGGTCGATGGGGAACGTCGCCTCGTTCGAGTCCAAGGTATAGTTCACGCCGTTCTGCGGCTCCTTGATCAGCTCGTGGGCCAAGAACCCGCGCAGCTCCGTGAGCCACGGCATCCCCGTTGCCGGACCGATGGGCGAGCCCCACGCGCTCTCGCCGTAGAACTTGAGATCGGTGTGGTACTCGAAGCCGCGCCATTCCTGCTCGGTGAACAAAGTGCAGAACGGCGACGACCCGAACGCCGCCGTTTCGAACGCGCACAGGTCCTGCATCGCGACACACTCGTCGGACGTGATGTTCCCAATGCCGGGCAGCACCTTCGCCAGTCTTGTAGCCGCGTCCGCTAGGTAGATGTCGACCCACTCGCGCGCGTGGTGCTTCGCTTGATTACTGCGCGGGTCGTCCGAGTTCGGGCATGCGAAGTACCCGGCCATCGAGTTGTTGTTGCCCATCGTCTCCTCCATGAGAATGAGATTGTAGTGGTCGAGCGGGTCCACGCCCGTAGACGGGTACCCGTAGGTGCCGAAAAACCCGGCCGCCCACGCGCGCGCACTGTCCTGGATCCGCTGCTGCGTCGTTGCTCTGATTAAGGGCTTCGGCCGCCTCGTGCCATTCTCGAACACGTTCAACTCGTCGCTCCAGAAAGGGTAGATCTCCGAGTCGTTGCCGTACAACAGCGTGCCGTGGGACCCCCAGAACTTCGCGCCGGAGTCGAACATCGCGCCAACGCCCGAGCCGACGAGGATCTCAGTCTCAAGCTTGTACTCCCACTCGCGAAGCCAAGCCATATTGTCGGGCACGTCGTGTGTGCTGCGCCACTCGAGCAGGCGCTCGACCACGTTCTGAATGCGCTGGGTCGCGCCCCAGGCCGGGTACCGGTTGCCGTGGCGATGCAGGACATGCACTTGCTTCAACTTGCAGGTCGACGGGATCGCATGGTTCCCATCGAGCGCCTTCTTCGAAATGCCGTCGAACGGCTTGCCCGTGTCGAAGTAGGGGGAGTACGCGCCCCAGTTCTGGCGCATGTTGAACCCGCTGTCGTACGACGATCCCGTGTGCGCGGCGACGCTCGCGTCCCGTCCGGGCTCTTTGCCGGAGTTCGCGAAGTACAGTACAATGAACACGATGACTGTGATCGCCGTGAGCGTCGCAATGAACCAACGCAGGACGGTGACCTCGTTCCGCTTCGTCGCAAAGGCGGGCGGCGACCGCCTCCGCGACCGCCTACCGCCACGGTAGTATTTGTCGCCAGTAAGTGGCTGGTCCTCGACGCTGAATGCCTCTTCTGGAGGCGTATCTTCCCGCAATGGAATGCTGGGTCGATCCATATCCGGTATGATTTTGGGCAGGGCAGATCCGCCGGACAACCCACGTTATCGGAACGTGCCCTCGCATTGGAGGGACGTGCGGTGGTGAGGCTACAATGCGCGGTTATTCTCAGTCAAGCGGTCTTTCACTGGCTAGCATTCTGCTGAAAATGCGTAGGCCCTATGGTAGCTTGTCCGGCCTATGAAGGCACCTAGTCGAATCATATAGATAATTGACTTGTCGGTAGATCCTGCTAATCTACCAATTGCTTAGTTCAATCTTGTTAATCTATGAATTCAATTTACAAGTACGTCACGCTAAGTGCCATTTTGATCCCGGCCTTCACAGAGGCCATGAGCCAATTCCCGCTACGGGCAAGAGACTGCCGCGCCTGGCCGCTCCAGCTAAGTCCAAATAACACCATAACAACAATCAGCGCATTATAAAGACCCTGAGAGCGCACGAACTCGTGAAACCACCGCTTCCATACACCAGTGAGGGTAGATAGAGTGTCCTTACGAGGAACAATTTCCTTCGCCTTCGCCGGCTCAGCCTCAACAGCTCCGTGAGCTGCGACCTGTTCACTCCCAAGTTCTGCGGTCTGTTCGCTCCCAAGTTCTGCGGCCTGTTCACTCGCGAGTTTCTCGGCTGCGCTTTTCTGTTTCGCCTCGTCGAGCCGCTTCTGCTCCTGCTCCTGCTCCCACTTCAGTTTCTGCGCGATTTCGTGCTCATAGACTTGTTCGGCCGCGTCGATCTCGGCGAGCCACGAGTCTTTACTGCTGTATGAGCTCTGCGACACGAGCTCGCGCGCGTAGTAGAAGTCGTGCTGTAATCCAATGAGGATTTTCGTGATGTAGGCGCCGAACACCTCTTCTGGCAATGGCCCGAGCGCCATTACATGCTCCATGAAAACCACAATCGGACGAGGGTCCTCAGTGTATTTTTCCGCCAGCCGAAAGCTCGCAAGAATCAGTGCCGGAGGAACAGCATTGTCGACGGACGTAAACCTCTCCTCGAGCGCAGCCCAGATCAACGCCTTCTGCACGCCATTGCGCAGCTCATTGCGCGAATTGGATGGCCAATCGGCGCTATCCGGCTCGATAAATGCACGATCAACGAGCGCGAAGTACAACGTCCACGCGATGACGGAAGGGCCGGGCCCTATCACTCCTAGCAATTCAACGGCTTTGCCGAAATCCCGATGCACAAAGGCATAGCTGGCCTCCTCGTACGCTTGACTATCCATCCGTGTGTGGAGTGCAGAACATGGGCTAGGTCCGGGGGCCGATATCAAGGAGGGGCAGAGCGTCGAGGCACCGCGAACGCTAGCAATATACGAGCAACAGCCAATGACAAGATTGGTCGGTGAGACAAGCGATCCGGTTAAAAAATTGACTCAACCCGGCGATCTAAAGTTCGGTTAGGCTAACTCTATCATCGTCTTCTAATGTAGCAGACGACTCGCTCGCTCGATGGGCAGTCGGCCGAGGGCCGAGCAGGCCTATGGTTAGTCAGCATAGGGCTTCAGGGCGCTCGCAGATTTTTCACCACAACCCAGATGGCTAATGGCTGCGGCTCCCGGCGCTCCCAATGGCTTGTGACTAATACAACACCACTCTGACTTTTTTGTCAAAAAGATCAACTCCTCCATCCAATTTCGTTAGTAACTATGGTTAACACTGTTGGTCTGCAGAACCGCGACGGCGACCTCGTCTTCGGCGTCGCGCGCATTTTCGCCTCGTTCAACGATACCTTTGTCCACGTCACCGATCTCACGGGCCGTGAGACCATCACCCGTGTCACTGGTGGCATGAAGGTTAAGGCTGACTCCGACGAGTCTTCGCCGTACGCTGCCATGCTGGCTGCTCAGGACGTCGCTGTCCGCTGCAAGGAGGTCGGCATCAACGCCCTCCACTTCAAGATCCGTGCCACCGGTGGCACTGGCCCGAAGACCCCCGGCCCGGGTGCCCAGGCGGCTCTCCGTGCCCTCGCGCGCTCTGGCCTCAAGATCGGCCGTATTGAGGACGTGACCCCCGTGCCGTCGGACACCACTCGCAGAAAGGGTGGCCGCCGTGGTCGCCGCTGCTAAAAGTGCCGCGCATCACATCTTTTGTTTTTATTTAAAAGTACTTGCCTCATTTAGGAGAAAATTCCTGTAATTAGCAATGGTTAAACTATCTACTAACTTTTGTTTGCTGCAATCGACATGTACGGGCTTTAAAAGCAGTGGAAAAGAGCGCTTTAGTGGAGTGGGCGCGGCAGGCAGCATATTTAAACACTTCAGAAACTCTTCCTGCCTCATAGTGGTTATTTAATTCCAAATACGACATGGAGCCGCTGCAAGTAGTTTGGTGGTTCTCACTATTCTTGACCTATGCTCAGCGATGATTCTAAACCAATTGGGTGCTTATAACCTAATATCGGTGGTATGGCCTAATGGTTAAGGCGTCCGCCTCCTAAGCGGAAGATTCTGGGTTCGAGTCCCGGTATCACCTTTATTTTGATCCTTTTTAGTTCGCGCCGTTTTTATGGATAGACTTTTTTATAGATCGAAGTGACGGCGACAGATGCACTTTCTTCGCGCGACTCCTCCCAGAAGAGGTTCGATCTACATGTCACACTACAAGTTTTTAACAGAAACATTGCTGGCAAGTATGGATCATTTGGACCCGCGAAAGCCTCCGCTTGTACTTGCTCAAACATTCGTATATAGAAACACTTAATTGTTTTCGCTTCTTGTCCTCGCTCCTCGTCCTCCCTTTGGATATTATCTTTTTCGAAAAATATTTTTTAGGTAATATGTCCCTCTCCGAGGAGGCTGCTGGCCTCCACAGCGCAATGCTCGACAATCCGAGCCACGCGTACTCGCAGCAGGAGCTCGAAGATATGCTTCTGTCGTCGAAGCGGGCACATTTGGTGGACTATGTGCGTGAGCTCATGAACGTCCACCGGATCAAGCTGCTACAGGAATCAGATGGCCGGCTCTTTTACCAAGCTGTGACCGATCAAATCGCGAAAATCGTTGCCGGTATGACCCCTGATGAAGCCATGGTTTACTCCTATGTAGAGTCGGCAGCGCGCGAGGGAATCTGGACGAAGACGATTCGTATGCGGAGTGGGCTGCATCAGCATGTCGTCAACAGATGCCTGAAATCGCTCGAAAACAAGCGCATAACGAAAAGCATCAAAAGCGTCAAATACCCCACACGCAAGATCGTCATGCTTTACCACCTGCAGCCCTCTATCGAAGTCACTGGCGGGCCGTGGTTTTCAGATACAGAGCTCGACTTAGAATTCGTTAACTTCATGCTCAATTACGTGTGGAAATTCGTCGCACGCGAAACGTTCGGACCCATCGATGAGGATGTCGAGCAAATATCCAAGCCTCCAGGACTGGGGCCTGAAAGTTACCCGTCCTTGGACGACATCCTCGAGTACGTCAAAGACTCACACGTTAGTACGGTAGAGCTGGAAAAATCCGATATTCAGGTACTCTGCGACGTGCTCACATACGACCACAAATTCGAGAGGGTCGACTCCACACACTACCGCGCTACTTGGCCATCCGTGCTTGCCTCCTTAGGCAGGCTTAATGCAAGAGTACCAATACTCCCCTTACCAATTTAGGGATTTATGACAAGTAATGATGATGTACAGAACGCTATGCGCGCCGACTTACTATTACTCGCTTATTTGTAGATACTATTCACCATCGAGGAAAGGGATGCTATCCCAGAACGCGACTTGGCCGGGTACAATGGAGCTATTCAGCAACCCCGCTAGGAGACAGATTTCAATGCAGAGATCCTCGATTTCTCGCTCAGCTTCGCTATAGTGCAATTGCTCCGTGAGCTTTTCAATTGACTCCTGGAGCCGAATCTTCTCTTGGTCGTTGTTCATTTCGTTTACTGTGTAGTCTCCGCCCTAAGTAAGCGGTGGAACGCGCGGCGTGGAAATCGTACTGCTAAGCTTAAACACTCCATAAATTATATACTCTGGCTAGTCATTCAGGTAAACTGTGGGCACGGCGCCTTCCTCGAGTCTGTAGATTCCTACAAATTGATTGGCAAGCCTATAAAGAGAGCGACGCCGCGTGACCAAGACGACAGAGAGTTTGTATCTGATGTCTGACTGAACAAGGAAGTCGCATAAACGACCGCTGAGGTCTCCATCCAAGGATGCGTCGACTTCATCCAGAAGGAGAAGGCTACCTCCTTTAGCCAGTAGGATTGCGATGTGTAGCGCTAGTACGGCCACTGTGAACTCACCACCACTCAGCTGCTCTACAGCAGAAGAGGAGGATGATTTACTGGCTGGAGTGACTCGAAAAATGACTCCGAGGTCAGGATTGCTTTCCGAGCAGAAGTCTAGATAAACCTCCCCTTTGCTGGACGTCAAAGTGCTATACACACGTCCAAGATTGTGTTTGACACTCACCAGAATGCTGCATAGGCGCTCTTGCTTCGCAGTACTGAAGGCATTCAGTCGCTGTGCTAACAATGATTGCCTGTCTTTTAACACAGACATCTCCGAATCCAGCTCAGCCAGATCTGAGACTTGCGCCTCCTCTTCATGAGCAAGATCAGACGGATGAACTTGCGTAGCACTGAGAAAGGCGCTGTTCAATGACTTCAGATCGGCTTCAATTTGATAAAGACGCCGCCTCATTTGGCCAATATTACCTTGTGAACTTGACTCGAGTTCGTGCGAGACATCTTCACCACGGACACTACCAATAATAGCGGATTCAAGATGTCGGATCCTCTGGCGCAGTGTCTGTACTTTCTCGTCAGTAGCGTTCAAATCACAAGTGAGTTGACGGATGACTGCCCGCTCGGAATCTTGGTACTGCGACAGATCCGTGATCTCATCTGTTATCACGTCCAATCTTTGCCGCAATATTTTGAGAGACTCCGATAAATCTTCTTGGAAAGGTGCCTGGCTTTGGTTAGTTGGTGACCTCGCCTGGTGCTCGATTTCTGCCAACTGACGTGTATACCTCATGAACTCGTCTTTCGCATTTTCCGTGACGATCCTAATTGCTAGCTCAAAGCGCGGCCTGAAGACAGCCTTCTGCAAGCTCTCTCCGCCCCCTCTATTCAACTCTTTCTCTTGGAATTTGAGATGCAAAATGCTCTTGGCAATGTCGTTCTGCAGGCTGAGGAAGTCAGTTTGAAGGTTCTTGTAGGCTTCTTCAGTCCTCTCCGATGCCGCAATACGCGACAAGAGTACACTTTCCATGGCCAAGTGCTTGTTCAGAAGTAGTGTAGACGCCTCATACTTTGAGAGAACTTCCATCTCCGCAGATTCCAGCGTTTCGGGGCTTATCGGCAGCTCTGGGGCGGAGATGAGCCCACCTTTAGTTGAGTAGGTGTTGCCCTCATAGTCACAAACGATCATGTCTCTTGGGTACCAGTCTCTGTGAGACGCGATATCTTGAGCCTGCGCCTGATTTTCTGCGATAATATAGTCCCCGAAGGCATAAACGGCAATCCTCTGTGCATCCTCGTCGGGGGCCTGTACCATTTCTGAAAGAATCCTGATATCGGGGTATTTTTCTTTGAAGCTCGGTTTGAAATACTGAGATTTTGGAGAAATCACGCCATCAAATCCATCTGATTTATACGGAATGAAAATGGCATCCTCGATTTCTCTGGACAACATGAGAGCATCTTCTGGCATTTTCACGACGTAAATCTTTTGAGTTTTCTTGTGCAAAGCTAGCCTTAGAAGGTCGTTAAGCTGAGAGTAATGCGACGAGTCGTTGGGAATCGTTAGAAAGTCGAGCGGCGTGCCCAGGATTTGTGGGTATTGAAGTAGAATGCTTTGGGAACTACCGGCCGGTTCTTCTGTGGGGCTCGACTCGCGAGGGAACAGATTAGCTAGAGCCACCTTTAATTCGAGATATTTTGCACGGTGTTCTTCAATGGATAACCTTAGTGCATTCAGCGCTGAAATTTGAGCGCTGGTCCTCGACAATGCCGCCTTTTCGCCGTCGCCCAAGAGCCCCAGTTTCTCCGCAATCATTTCAGATTGGGCGTGCAGACTCTGTCTATGCGTCCTGATCAATTGTGCTGTGAGGCGGAATATTGGATGCTCACCAACGACAGACTCTGAAGTAGACGGACAAGACGACGCGCAGTTCGATATGTTTTCATCAAGTTCGATTTCAGCACGCAAAAAGTCACACCTGCTTTTGATGAAATCGATTTTCAAGCAACTCAGTGTCTTCAAGTCGTCACTGGTATCAAACTGGCTGGCCTGGAGCCTGGCCTCAGCCACTCGAATGTCTGCAAGGCAATTCGCCAAGTCCTCGTTCAAGCTATCCAGTTTAAACTGAGTCTCCATGACTTCGTGCTCATAACCATCCAAACGTTTTTGAATGGACTCCCGCTTTACTTCGAGAGACGCAGCAGTACCCTCGAGTTCGCGAATTTGATAGCGCGTCTTTACATTCCGTGCAGTCGTAATTTGACGGGCTAAGGCCTCTCTTTCGGAAATCAATGCGGCTCGACTGCCTTCAAGAGCTTCCAAGTGATTCCAAAACTCTTTGGATTTCGTGATCTTTCGTAGGAATGTGCGCAATTTGCCTCGCTTAAGCTGCAAACGCGATACTTCCTTTTCGACCGTTTCCAACTGGTTTCTTGCCTCAAGGTACTCATTAGGATCATAAACATTGCCGAAAGATGAATACGCAGCAAACTGGTTGACCAAGAAATCCATGACTTCTCTAGGATCGTCAAAAAGCTGTCGCCAGGCGAGGTTAACGTCGACGAACTGACAAGGAAGTCTGTCGAGGATTTTCACAGTGTATAGCTGTTTAGAAACTGCGACCTCATTGATGAAAAAGCCTGTGCTGTTCACATGGAAACATTCGTTGTCGTTGAACTCTATCCTCAGTAGAGTAGTCGGCTCTGCTGCGGACAAATGGAGCACACCACACAGCGTGGCAATGGCCCGTAAGAAAGTGGATTTTCCAACACCATTGTCGCCCATCACAGCAGTTATTCCAGCCTGAGAGCAGAACTGGAGCTCGTTGCGGCCCCTAAAGCAGCAATAGTCTTGCAAAATGAGACTCACGTACATGCGGTGGATTAGAACTAGATACCCTTTTCCTCAGATAGCTCATTTACGTCAACGAGGCATTTACGTCAACGAGGCATTTACGTCAACGAGACATTTACGTCAACGAGGCATTTACGTCAACGAGGCATTTACGTCAACGAGGCATTTACGTCAACGAGGCATTTACGTCAACGAGGCATTTACGTCAACGAGGCATTTACGTCAACGAGGCATTTACGTCAACGAGGTATTTACGTCAGCGAGGAGAAGTTAATGCGGCAACATCAAGTTCAATAAAGTAGAATTTGCTCTGCCATTATGCTCTGTGATGAAGTTATTCCGTTCATTATCTATGTAGTTTCCTTGACGCCTTCTTTCCATTCACGCAGCCATTATGTTTCATAACCTTGGAGGTCAGCGGCAGGGACCTCACTAAGCTGTACACTGTGTTAGCGCGGCTTCTACATTTTGGTCCGACAATTCGTAAATGCGAAGCACGCTGACAGCATGAGCGGAATACCTATTGTCAATCGCTAAGCGTCACAAGAGATTCATGTTCAGCAAACCTCAATTGATTTCTCATAATACCTTGATTTTCAAATCACTGCGCACACCCTATTAGACAGATATGATACTCATGTATTGTGTGGGGTACTAGCAATCACAATTTGCGGCGCGGTGATGGCCTAAGCCCCTATCCATAGAGTACAGAATCGTCGCAGCGCGACGTTTTGTCCTGATCTCTCTAATAAGGACCAGAAATCTGTTCGCCGTGTACAATCCAGAGTTTCAAAGCCGTACTAAGCGAGCCGATCAGAGGATTACATAATTCGCTGCGACCGAGATCCCCGGCATTCGATTGCATGATAAGAGCAAAAAACATCGAGAGATGAGACATCCGTGCTTTCAAAATCTTATCACTTCAGATGGCAGAACTTATTTGCTAGATTTACACCTGCTAGATAAGGGCATACAGTCGATCCCGACGCCGCCAGATTTATTCATCGCGTACTGTTCGTCTGCCTTTCTGTTGAATGCCGGAAGCGGAAACATGCATATGTGCCCTAGACCATGCTTCCTGATACGAACACGAAAACAGTCATGCGCATCGTCATTCGCATCTCGCTCAACTCATAGAGAGCCTTTAAACCCTTATATGAGCTGTCAAAAAAGACTTTAGTATGCTCTCACTCACACGATCGCAGTCGCTGAAGAAAAGAACATGCTCCGCGCGCACAATGCCAAAAAGCGCATTACATAATGACACTACCCAATTGCATAAATTGACTGACCAGGAAATCGTACCCCACCTCAAAGACAGTGCTGGGATCGGCAGCCACTGTTGTTTGGTATCAAGGAGCAAGATATGAAGAACAGCTCGGACGAGGAATCGACTCCTCTGCAGAGAGAAGATCTCCCGCCGCCTCCACATGCACCCCAGGAATGGTACATGGTTGCTCTAAGTAGCGGCGACGGCTTTGATCCAGTCAGCTGGCCGCAGCGTAAGAAGCTCGTGACTGCCGCCATTCTGATCGCAGCTAACTTCGTTGTCATATTTGGGAGCGCCGTCCTCTCGCCAGGGACCGCTCAAGTGGCTACTGATTTCCACGTAGGAAGTGTCGTGGCCACGCTCGGTGCAGTCTCGCTGTTCGTCGCCGGTTTTGCTACTGGGCCTATCCTCTTTGGACCGCTCTCGGAGATGCTCGGCCGCAAAATCCCACTTCTCCTTGGCGTGTTCCTATTCGATTGCTTTTCGTTCGCCGTAGCGACCTGCAAAGATATTCAAACGTTCTCGATCTGCAGATTCTTCATGGGGGTAAGCGGCGCTTGTATAATAACAGTCGTGCCCGCTGCCGTTGGAGACTTGTTCAGTCCAGATACGAGACCGCGTGCTATGACGATCACAGTAGGTACCTTTATGAGCGGCCCGATGATCGCACCAATCGTGGGTGGCTATGTTGTGCACTCGTACTTGAGATGGCGCTGGTGCATGTACCTTTGCGGGATTATGACTTCGGCAATCGGCATCCTGATGATTCTGTTCATGGACGAGAGCTATGCGCCCGTTGTGGCGCGTGAAAAGGCAGTAAAACTGAGAGAAGAAACGGGGCTCTGGCCGTTGTATGCACCCATCGAAAGGCAGCAGGTCAAGCTCGGCGAAACGGCGAAACGCGTCCTCGTGCGACCGATGCTCTTGCTCGCAACAGAACCTATCCTAACCCTAATTTCAGTGTACATGGGCTTCGTGTACGGGATTCAATACCTATCATTGTCCGCAGTCCCTATTATCTTTGGAGAACGATACGACTGGCCAGGAGGCAATCAATTCCTACCTTATGGGGCCATGCTAATCGGCAATCTCGCGGTCACCTCATTGACTTTCTTCGTTTTCAACCCTATGACCCAGCGCAGGGTTGCGAAACAGAATGGCAAGCCTTGGCCCGAGGGACACCTGCTGGCTATGCTCGTGACTAGCGTATCCCTCCCGGTCGGCCTGTTTTTGTTCACTTGGTCCGGGAACTACAAAACTATGTGGGTCGTGCCATGCGTAGGACTCGCTTTTATCGGTGTCGCCTGTGTCGCGATGTTTTTAGGAGGGATAACGTTCATTACTGAGACCTTCCACAGCGTCGCAGCCTCTGCCGTCGCCGCAAATGTCTTTCTTCGATCAGGAATTGGCTGCTCAATGCCGATTTATGCAGCCATTATGTTTCATAACCTTGGGGATCAATGGGCAGGAACCCTACTCGGCTGTCTCGGCGCTGTGTTAGCACCGATTCCAATTTGCTTCTTTATATTCGGCCCCACAATTCGTAAATGGTCGAAGAACGCGGTAAAGGATGAGGATATGGAGATGGCTTTCAAGGATGTGCACGAGCATCCCTCAACGAAGGTGCAAGAGTAACGGTGAAGCACTTACTGATGGATTCGCAACGACTAATAGGAAATTCATTGCTGAGATTGGCTATTAGAAATTGAAATTCCAAGTGCTGATAGATATGCATGTAAGGTATTGACACTGGCTTACTCTTGCTGATTCACGTCGATTAATGTCGCACAGGCGACGTGCCTATTTTACATTGCTAGGCGTCATAACGGACTGAAATTTTGTTGAGCAAACCTCAACTGATTTCCTGGATTACACGGTCTGTTATAGCTGGCGCATATGTCAAGAAACGTAGACCAGATACCTTGATCTTTAATATATTGTGCAGATGCTACTAGATGAATTGAGCAGCTGATGTCACTCATGTATTGTGTGGGATACTAGCGGTTGCAGTTAATGCGTAACTATGAAACTTTGCTGCTTCTCCAAGGTCTCAAGTTTTCAATTAGTCACGATAATATCTAACAGCGTGCTGGCAAATTTCAGCGAGTTTATTTAACTAGCCGCCAATATGATTAGCATTGCTCCGTGAAGTTATTACGCTCCCAAACTATTTAATTCTGAACATTTCTATATCAACGCGTGTGGAGAACCACGTAGGGTACGCGGCGGATGATCTCTCTGGTGCTCTGGCTGCTCACATTTGCGTGGGCCGCAAACGTCACGGACATCCGCCCGCCACAGCACACTAATAGCTGGGCTGTTCTGGTGTCGACCTCGCGCTTTTGGTTCAACTACCGGCACATGGCGAACGTACTAAGTTTTTACCGTACATTCAAGCGGTCGGGCATTCCTGACAGCCAGATCATCGTCATGCTTTCAGACGACATGGCGTGCAATCCACGGAATCCTTTCGTGGGCTCTGTTTACAAAGATCATGAGCATTCGCTCGATTTGTACGGCAGTGATATCGAGGTTGACTACCGTGGCTACGAGGTCACAGTGGAGAGCCTTGTGCGACTACTCACCGACCGCTAGGATGACGAAATGCCTCGGTCGAAGCGGCTTATGACCGACGATCGGTCGAACGTGCTTGTGTACCTCACGGGGCACGGTGGGAACGATTTCCTCAAGTTCCAGGATGCCGAGGATATCGGCGCTTGGGATCTTGCCGATGCTTTTGGACAGATGTGGGAGAAGCAGCGCTACAACGAACTCCTTTTAATAGTTGACACATGCCAAGCGAGCTCAATGTACTCGAAGATCTTTTCGCCGAATATTATCTCTGTGGGTTCATCGCAGATCGAGCAATCTTCGTATTCGAACGGTTCAGATGATGAGATTGGCGTTCATCTCATCGACAGGTTCACAAGTCTGAACCTGAAATTCTTGGAGAATGTCAATAAGTCGTCGAAGTTGACACTCGCCGACCTTTTTGACAGCTACGACCCGAAACAAATCGAGTCGACTCCGGGCATCCGGACGGATCTTTTTCCCTACCGACTAGACCAGGTGCTGATCACGGACTTTTTTGGTAATATTCAAAAAGCACTTATGGAAGACGAATCGCTGGAACTGGAATTCGACCTTCAAGCGTATGCGTCTGAGGCGATGGAATTGCATGTTTCAACACAAGTTAACGAGAGCGAATCTCATTCTACAACGCCTGATGAACGTTTCCAACAAAGTGAAGTCCCCTTCGCAATGCAGGGCACTGAGCCAATTCCCGAAAATTATCGCAAGCTACTTCTGCTCGGCGTTTTAGGCACAGTGCTGACGTTGTTAGTGGGTTCACAATTGAATTGATATGTATCCAAGTATATTTCTACTCTGTATAGCCGACATCGCCATCATCGAAGTCGTCGTTTGCACTAACGTTATTATGGTTGCTGGCAATGGCATCTGCAGCTGTGTAACATTGCGCACGGCTTGCCATTAAGCTGTGGCGCGGTGATTGTCTAAGTTTCCCATAGAGCACGGAATTATCAGACTATTTGCCCCAGCCCAGTCATGTTCGGGCTACCGCAGTCTTGCCCAGCTCTTGCCAGCGATAGGACTGCAATTGCACAATCATGGATGCGGAGAGTAAGCGGAATCATATTCTATAAACGCTGTACATTATTATATAGATGCGAATTGCTCTCGAGCTTAGTTTCAACCTCGCACGTTGGGACTGTATTTGGGTTACGTGCGCACTACATTTCCAGTCATGAGCGGTCCCCCGAACCAGCCCGCAGACGGATCGGGCGACCTTCAAGACCCGCTTCAGCGGTTTCGCGAGAGGCTCGGTCCCGGAGCGCGTGTGTTCACGACTACGAGCGGGTATTGGAGCGCATTCTGGCCGGCGTCGAGCCAAACAGACGACCCACACGATGGCAACGGTGATCCGGCAGACGGCGGGGCAGGAGCGCCACGCGACGCTCCAGACATGGCCAATAGCGGCGAACGGCCGCAGAATGATGCGTCACAAAATGCCTCTGGAGGCGCCGTAGACGGCGCCCAGGAAAATGCTGCACAAGACTCCTCTGAGGGAAGGCGCCTCAACAGTGCGACGCGCCAGGCAGCGCAAGCACATTTAGCGGGACGGCCGCATATCCACTTGTTTTTTTCGACAGAGAATGGTGACGAGGAAAGCGTCGTTGAGCTCCCCCCGGGCGACAACTCGCCCGGCCGCCATAGCATGCTGTCGTATTTCATCTCACTGAATTCAGCACTCAGTAATGCAAGGAGCACGTCCGAAGAGGGTATAGCCAAACTCGAGCCATTGAACGTGAGCGACTTGCCTGAGGACGAACGCGTCTGCACTATTTGCTATGAACCGTTTGTGGAGCCTCCTCAAGCGGAAGCAACTGGGCACTCGAGCGAGCATTCGAACGAGCATTCGAGCGATCAAGCCAGCATGGTTTCGAGCGAGCAGTCGAGCGATCAAGCAAACGAGGAAGCAAGCGGGCAGTCAAGCGAGCAGTCGGCCGAGTATTTACTGGACAGTGAGGCTGCGCTGAGAATTATTGACAGACGCATGGTTCTTTTGTGTCGCGACGAACTGCAATATCTCCGCGATCTCATGCTCTTGCCACTGAGTCCAGAGATCAGCGGGGAACTCATGTCAAGCTTCGAAGCGATGCCGTTTTTCGGCCTGTCGCGCACGCTACTGGCAAGAGGACTGAGGACGTTTCTCTCGAGCCTCACGGCTGAGAGCTACGAGAACCCGCATCTTCTGCGCGCCGTTTTAACTGTTATGTTCCGCCATACTCCACACGGCCCCGAACTCATGCCGCGGCGGTCCTGGACAATTCCGCGCCCGTTCGTAGTGAACGAGCAGCACCGCGAAATTGTGATCCGCTGTCTTGTGCAGCGGCTGTTCTCGAACAACCTATTTTTCGAAAGCGCCGACCAGCGTGCGCAGTCTAGAAGTAGCGACCGCTTGAGGGCCGATGAGCCAGCGAGTCGGGCAGCCAGCGAGAACAGAGACACGCTCCGGCAGTACTCGCTGGACAATGACAAGAAGAATCTGCATTACCCGATGAAGATGCCCTGTGGCCATGTGTTCGGCAACTCGTGCCTACGGCTGTGGCTTCGGGACTCGACAAGCTGCCCGCTGTGCCGCAAGAACATCGAGACACCGCATGCGCACGAGCATGTGCGCCACGTGCCGTTCTTGTTCGACCGCCTTTTCTACACGACCCACAATCCGCAGCATCGCCACGAAGACCACGATGCTGGCGATGAGTCCAATGCCGATGCCAATGCTAATGCCGATGCCAATGCCAACACCAGTACGAATGCCAGTACGAATGCCAACACCAGTATCAATATCAATACCAGCACGAATGCGAGCGACAACAGAGCGGCCAATCGGTTGACTTCCGTACAGCCCCCCGCGGCGCTGCGCTCTTCAGCGAGCTCCATCCAGCGCACTCTTAACTGGGCGACCGAAGAGCTGCAGCGGTCGCGTCAGGAGACGCGCGAAGCGCTGATCCGCCGCTTGCAGTTCGAGCCCCTGCGGAGGCGCCAAGTACGGCGCAGCGGCGACAGCGCGGACCCCGCGAGCACAAGCAGTGCAGAGCCGAGACCGCTGATCACACGGATCACGCGCGAGCCGGGCCGGCAACCAGAGAGTGGAGCACCCAGGGACTCTGAGGCTTCAGACCGCGAGCCGAGAGAGAGCGAGGCCGTGGAGGCATTGATGGGCCGCACGCAGGAATATGTGAATGAGTTTTACATGCGGGAGCTGATGAACCACGAGAGATTGATGTTTATGCCGTACTCAGAGGCAAGCCTCGAGAATCCGGGGGGTGAGCGTCCGCAGTCTGGCTCAGCGCCCGCCATTCCCGGGGCTGTGCAGCCCGCCGCGCGCTCTACGGCGCTTCTTGGAAGCGCGCTCCGATACTATAGGAACGCGCGCCCTGCTTTGAGCCGTTCCGAGTCGCCGAGCGCTGAGACGGAGCGCGCTGACGACGAGTTTCAAATCAGGTTCGTGGAGGCGCCGCCGCTGTTTGTGCACACGACTGTGGCACCGAATGCCGAGCCGGAGACTCGAGACCCGACCTTCGTTGACGAACAGCTTGTGGACCAGTTCCGCACCCACTTCAATAACCGCGAGCACAGCTTTGACTTCAATAGCGGTATCCCACCGCCGCCCGAGTCGCCGTCAGGAAGGCCGCTAGACCGGGCCGCTGGCGACCCGCCGCATTCAGCGGAATCGAGCCGATCGTCAACACCGTTGGGATCGCGTGGCGGCCCGTCACGGCGCGAGTCCTCGCGCCAGCATCCGTACCGACGTACCTAGCATAGATTTACTACTGAATTCGATAAAATTATATAGCGTTCGCAGGACGCGGTTATGCTCAACGCATACATCGCGACCTCTATAAATAGACTCGCTAGGCGCACACCATAATACACGCATTCATGCGTCGAGCTCACAATTAGGTTTATTTTTTTGGCTCTGCCGAATCCTCGCTAAATCACCGCTTGTTATTTGTCTTATCAGCGCGCTGGTTAGTTTGTTTGGGGGCGCCTTCACCCGAAACTCCGCGCTGCTGCATTAGAGTTTAATCACTGCAGAAAGATTCTCTACGCATAACGCATCTGGGATTTATGTGTTCGCGATTCTCCTAAATACGTATTTCGCATCATATACGCAGACAATTGCGCGAAAAGGCGAACAGGGTCTAAGTGTATATACATGAAATAAACATTGAAATTCCGCCCGCCATCACCACCAATGGATTACTCGCCACCGAAGAACCCGACTGCGACAACCTTGCCGGCTGGCGAAGCAAGATCAGGCTCTGTCTTGGGAGCCCATCCTGAGATAGCGGAGGCGGGCCTTGCCCTCGTCATTTTTCTCTTCGGCCCTTTCCCAGCCTCAGTTGAGGGAGCGAAAAGCAGAATAAACCACACTGCCCACGCCAACGAAACACATATTCATTAAAAAAATGGGTCAGATTCTGTCGCAGCCCATGACGGACAAAGACACCGAGCAGGGTGAGGACTCTCGGCGTGTCTTTGGCATCTCGTCCATGCAGGGCTGGCGTATCACTATGGAGGACGCCCACTCGACGCTGCTCACGCTGAGCGAGGACCCGTACGCGAGCTTTTTCGCCGTTTTTGATGGCCATGGTGGCGACAAGGCCGCTCTGCACGCCGGAAAGCGCGTTCCGGAGCTCGTGAAGGCGTCCGCGGCGTTTCCAAAGCAGCAGTGGGGCGACGCGCTGAAGGACGGCTTTTTGAACTTCGACGCGGATCTGCTCGCGCGCAGCGCCGAAGAGGACTTCGACGGCAGCGGGTGCGCAGCGACGGCCGCGCTCATCACAGAGAAGGTGATTGTTTGCGCGAACGCCGGCGACTCGCGGACTGTTTTAGGTCGCCGCGGCACCGCAAAGCCGCTGAGCTTCGACCACAAGCCGGACAACGAGGGCGAGCGCAGCCGCATCAATGCGGCGGGCGGGTTCGTGGAGATGGGCCGCGTGAACGCGAACCTCGCGCTGAGCCGCGCTCTCGGCGACTTCAACTTCAAGAACAACCCGCGGCTCGCGCCGGAGCAGCAGGTCGTCACGGCTGCGCCTGATATTATTGAACACGCCATCGACGCGGACGACGAGTTTGTCATCCTCGCTTGCGACGGTATTTGGGACTGCATGACTTCGCAGCAGGCGGTCGAGTTTGTGCGGCGCGGCGTCAGCGAGCATGTGCCTCTGCCCGAGATTTGCGAGCTGATGATGGAGGAGTGCCTGGCGCCGGACTCGGACATGAGCGGCATCGGCTGCGACAACATGACTGTTTGCATCGTGGCGCTGCTGCAGCCGGACCAGACCAAAGAGCAGTGGTTCGACATGGTCGCCGAGCGCGTGGCCAACGGCGATGGGCCCGTCCAAAAACGGTCCATTACCGAGGTCCGCCAGGAGATCGACCAGGGCCGCCGCAGCAGCCGCGCCGCGCGCCAGCACGACGACGCGAACGACGACGACGCCGAGCTGCCGATGCCCGAGGCCAGCCAGCTCGTCCAGCAGCTTTTCGGCGGCGGCAACGGCGGAGGACACCTCAGCAGTGCGGACGCGACATCGCTACTATCGCGCATGGGCCTGAGGCTGAACATGCATATGCCCGAAGACCACGAAGAAGAGCGAGTCACCGAGCACGCAGAGGAAGGGGAGTAGCGTACTGAGGATTGAGCAATATCGAGTGGGCGTAGTAGAAGAGCTGCCACCATAGATCTTCCGATATTGCCGGTCTCTGATTATGACTTATGACTTGTCTTGAGCTATATTCTTAGGTGGTTGTAAGACTGTTTATAGCGTAATATCATTCTTAAATACTGAGATATGTAAGCGCCAGGGGCAGAGCACGACGCGCAGGCCGCCCCATTGCTCGATTACCTCGCGAATCCGAAGAGCTCCAGAGTGTTCTCGAGCGCCGCGCTCACAACAGTCTCTTCTTTAACATTGTGCACAGCCGCCACTACTTCAGCAACACTGCCGATCTCACAGGGCTCGCAGCGGCCCCGCACGAGCTTGCCTCGCGCCCATTTTTCCGGCGATTTCGCGAACTCGTACTTCAGTGGAGTTGTGTACTTGAACGACGCATGCGAGCGCCGTATCTCGCACCAGGGGCCGTCCGTCTCGAGCAGCAAGCGATCGAGCGGGATCTGCGCAACAACGGCCAGGTTCTCCTCGGTTTTGAGCGAGCACCCGTTGATGCCTATGTACAATCCTAGAGACAGCAGGTCGCGCATCTCGTCCGCCGTGCCCGTGAACGAATGCACTACGCCTTTCAGCTGCTGTGTGTATGGCTGGATCATGCGGTGGAAGTCTTGCGCACAGTTCCGCGAGTGGAGGAACAGCGGCAGCTTCAGGCGCGCCGCGACCTCCAGCTGGTCGGCGAAAGCGCGCTGCTGGATCTCGACCGTCGAATTATACAGCCGGTCGTAGTCGAGCCCGATCTCGCCGAATGCCTTAACGTGGCCCTCGCGCTGGCCTGCGATGGCGAGGCTCTCTAAATCGCTCAGGTACTTTTGGCGCGCCTCTGGATCCTCAGGTATTACTCCGGATGAGCTCGGATGCACGCCGACGGTCGAGTAGAGATATCCAGGATACTGTCGGCACAGAGCCAGCGCCTCTTTAGACTCGTCAAGGCTCGCACCGGTGACAAGAATCTCGGAGACGTGGGCCTCTTTTGCTCGATCGATCACATCGGACAAATCGTCGGAATGGCGCGGCTTGCTCCGATAAATTCCGCGGAACTGCGGATCCGTCAAGTTCGCGCCAATGTCTATGAACCTCTTCATGCTGACAAACTAAGTGCTTCTATATGGTTTACAAAGTAGCGTCTCTTAAACAAGTAGTGCAGCATCAGCAACAAAGTGTGGGACCCTCAACTGTTGCGATCTGAGACTAGCCATAGTCGATTACCATAACGCGATCTTACTGATACTTCAACGGGGATCCGAAAGCGTGCTCCGCTATATAATTACCAGCCCTAGTCACTATATATTCCCATGCGTAGATACGTGCTTCTATTTATCATAGTAGCAGCAGCAATTATCATGTCCAAGTTCTTCTCAAGCATATCCCGGCAACCAACGATGTTTGTGGGCCACGGAAGCCCAATGCATGGTATTGCCAAAGATGACAACGTGTATGTGCAAAGCTGGAAGAAGATGGCTGCGAGTATGCCCCGCCCCAAGGCAATCGTCGCGGTCTCCGCTCACTGGTTCCTCAAAGACACGCGCGTGACCGCACATGTGCACCCGCCAACCATACACGATTTCGGCGGGTTCCCTGCAGAACTATATGAGGTCCAGTACCCGGCTCCCGGCGATCCGGAGCTCGCGCAGCGCGTCTCTGACATCGTCCAGGCGGCCACTGGTAAACTCGTGAAACTCGAGACGAACCAGTGGGGCTTGGATCACGGTACGTGGACGGTGCTTCGCCATATGTATCCGGACGCCGACATTCCTGTGGTGCAGCTCAGCTTGAATGCATACGCGCCTATGGACGAGCACTATCGCATCGGTCAAGCGCTGAGCATTCTGCGGGATGAAGGCATTCTCTTATTTGGCAGCGGCAACATCGTCCACAACTTCGACTACCTAGATCTCACTGCGACGAAACCCGAGCAGTGGGCTGTAGATTTCGCGGCCTGGGTCAAAGAGGTCAGTATGGACGAGTCGATTGACCGGAGCGACGCGAAAAACTACCCAATTGTCCACTGGGAGGAACACAAATACGGAAAGCTCGCGCAGAGCTACCAAGACCATTTCTTGCCCATTCTGTATATACTCGGCGCTGTTCGCGAGGGCGAGAAAGTACAGTGGGAAACAGAGCGGTTTGATTTGGGCTCGTTCTCGATGGCGTCCCTCATTGCTAGGTAGATTACTTGTAAAGCCTCTTTTAGGAGGTCTCCTGTAACCTTGTACTACATTGCACTCTAAACTTGCTCCACGAGTTACTATTTACACGCAACCTCATTATTACTATTTAGATACGCTCGATAACAAGAGCCGACGCACCACCACCGCCGTTGCAGATAGCCGCGACGCCGAGCTTCCCGTTCTCCTGGCTCAGCACCGACAGCAGTGTCGTGACTATGCGCGCACCGGAGCATCCCAGCGGGTGGCCGAGAGCAACGGCGCCGCCGTAGACGTTGACCTTAGACGCGGGCAGGTCGAGAAGCTTCGAGACGGCGACACCCACGACAGAGAAGGCCTCGTTGAACTCGAAGAAGTCGATCTGAGAGGTCTCGAGGCCGGCGATTTTGAGCGCCTTCGCCGTGGCCTTCGCTGGCGTCGTCGGGAACTTGATGGGCTCCTGCTCGGCATCGGCAAAGCTGACGATTTTCGCGAGGGGCTTGAGTCCGAGCTCCTTCAGCTTGCGCTCACTCACAAGCACAACGGCCGCGCCGCCGTCGTTCAAACTGCTCGAGTTCGGCGCAGTCAGAGTGCCGCCCTCCTTCTTGAAAACAGTGCGGGCCGTCTTCAAACGCGCCTCGTCCAAACGCGCAGGCTCCTCGTCTTTGCTCACAACGACAGCCGGCTTTCCGCGGCCACCGGGGACCTCGATAGGCGCGATCTCCGTGAACTTACCGTCAGCAGCCGCGCGCTGCGCACGGTGGTAGCTCTCGATCGCGAACGCGTCATTCTGCTCGCGAGAGATGCCGTGCTCCGCAGCCGTGTCCTCACCGGCATTGCCCATCGGCAGACCAGTGTACGCGTCCTGCAGGCCGTCGCGCTCAAGACCATCAACAACGGTGCTGCCACCGAACTTGACACCCTGGCGAAGGGCAGGCAGGTAGTGAGGCACGTTTGTCATGCTCTCCGCACCACCAGCAACGACGACATCGGCACCACCAGTCATAATCACTTGGGCACCGAGCTGGATGGCCTTCAAACCGGAGGCACAGACCTTGTTAACCGACGTGGCGATGGTCTCCGTGGGCAAACCGGCCTTCAACGCGACCTGACGAGCCGGGTTCTGGCCGATATTCGCGCCGTACACGTTACCAAACACGACTTCCTCCACATCCGCGGGCTTCAGCCCCGTGGCGCGCTCGACAGCGCTCTTCACGGCATGAGCACCGAGGTCCACGTATGTTTGCGAAGCAAGCGAGCCCTGCAGGCTTCCGATGGGCGTACGCGCAGTCGAGACAATATAGACAGTCATTTGGATGTGTAAATAACTTGACGTGGTGGTTTCCCCAATCTATATCGCGGCCCCACGTGAGCTCCTACCTTAGATAAAGTGGTGCTGAAATTTTCAGATCTCGCTGTTCATATGTTAAACTAGTGTGCTCTTATAATTTGATCGGAACTGCTGTATTTTTCTGGATCTGCTGCTTTCAGAAGTCGGCGTGCCGCTTCTCTGCTTAGAAAACTAGATACACTTTGTCGTCTCGCGCAACCATCATAGCCAGCTGCAATCCTCAGAGAATAGCTATACTATAGTATTTTCGCTAGATTTCATTCTAGAACGCGTTCGTGTCACGATTCCCAGTGAAACTCCTACGATCTCGTGAAATTTGTAGGGTACTTAGACTAGATGAGCAATCTAGAGCAGGCGTTCGTTCGCGGACTGCTCCTCGAGGGATCGCGAGTCGATGGGCGCCGCTTGAACGAGATGCGGGACCTCGAACTGCGATTCGGCAGCGAGTACGGCAACGTGGAAGTGTCGCTGGGGAAGACAAGACTGCTTGTGCAGGTGAGCGCTTCCGTGAAGCTGCCTCAACCAGATCGGCCCTTTGAGGGGCTGTTTCATATCAGCACGGACGTGAGCTCGATGGCCTCGCCGGATTTCGAGAACGGGCGCTCGGCCGGTGATGAAGAAGTGCAAATATCGCGAATGATAGAAAAGGCGATTAGAAGGTCGAACGCTTTGGATCTTGAGAGTTTGCTCATTGTTGCGGGGAAACGCTGCTGGCAGATACGCGCAGATGTGCATTACTTGAACTACGACGGCGGGTTTGTGGACGCCAGCTGTATTGGGGTGATAGCTGCGCTTCTCCACTTCCGGAGGCCAGACACGTCCATAGATGGCGAGAAGGTCATTGTGCACGATGTAAGCGAGCGACCACCCGTGCCGCTGTCAATTCTGCACGTCCCGATTAGTGTTTCGTGGAGCCTGATCCCAGAATTTAGAGGTGAGAGTGACATGGAAGATGAGGACGAGGTCGAATTTGGCGATGAGGAAGAAGAGTTGAAGCACACTGTTACGCTGTTGGATGCGACTGCAGCAGAGCAGGCTCTCAGAACAGGAGAAATCACCATCACAGTCAATAAGGACCGGGAGCTGTGCCAAATCACAAAGACGGGCGGCACGCCATTGTCGACGTCGACGCTCGTGGAGTTCACGCAAGCGGCGTTCGAGGTCGCCAAAAAGGTCACCGATAAAATACACAAAGAGCTCGACCGCGATTTCCGGCAGCGGAACAAGGGGAACACGGGAGCCAACCTGTCGGCTGTAAATGATAGATAATATAAAGCCAAACTTAAATATTCCTGAGGAGAAACCGGGCGGAATCAACGGTGTATCTTACGAGCTCCAAGAACTTGTCCAGACTCTCAGCCTTGTTTGAGGAGTTGTGATACTCGTTGATGATCTGGCCCAGCAACTGCATGTTAGCCTCTACCTCACCTTCCTTGAGAACCTGGGTCGCGCCATGCGCGCCAACCGATCTTACCGACGTCAGGTCAATAGTGCAACCGGTTGTCGTATACTTCAGCCGGTTTTTATTACGCTCGAAGCTCGAGGGCATATTTCGGATATGGGGTTCCACAGCGCGCTCGAAATCGACGGGCTCCTCTGTGCTCAAAGAAACCTTTAAGTCGTATGGGCTGTTGGGCAGCGACATGAAGAGATCGCCGATGCGTTTTTTCGATATGCATTCCACAACTCTGCCGCGCTCGTCGCGCGACACGCGCACGCGCAATTTACCGTCTCCCTGGGGGACGCTGTACACACTGTCAGTCATAAGCTGGTTCGATTTCGTGATCACGTTCTGTTCGTTCGAGGAGTTCGCGATTTCCAAAGAGTCCAGAAGCGACTCGAGCGCGCGGAAACTGTGCTCGTCGATCTCGGTTTTGAATTTCAGGTTCCTCTGCCGCCAGTACACGGGGTCCACAACAGCCTCGCTGATCGACGGGAACTTGTGACGCAGGTCAGTGTCGTCGGCAATAAGACCCATTTTGAATTCGATCTCAATGCATCCGAAAAGACTCGGGTCTTGAATTTTCCCAACGTTTTCGAAAAGCCAACCAGCGAAAACCTTGGTCGCGTCATCGTTCGGAACGAGCGCCGCAATAGATGCAGATAGCCCCGTGAGACTCACGTTGCCTCCTGGGCCTATATCTGAAGCAGTTGTGGGAGGGAACCGGAACGGAGTCTCCAATTTTATCGGCGGATTGGGCTCCCGCTCCTTAGATGGCGCGGGAGAGTTCCCAAATATTTCACTGAGCTCTGGCCGTGTTTCAGCAAGCTTCCACCTTCTCACGTCTTCCACTTTATTGCGACGGCCCCCGTAAATTCGAGCCCAAATGGGCGGCTCACGCGGCTGATCATCGCTTATGGCGTTCTCGCTAACTCGACGGGACCCGGTCAACTGATCCGGGCGTGCGCTCGATTTGTCCACTGACCCGCGGTGCAGTGCTTCCGCACCGTTGTTAATAATTCCTGCTAGATCCATACACCCAGCGTTCCTCTTCTGTCAGTAGCAGAGGTACCCTACACACGCTGTTTTTTCAAGCTGTAGGCGCAAGAAATATAAGCTCCAATCTAGTTCTCCACACAAGGGAAAGCGCCTAAAATGCCTCTCACCTCAGAATTGAGTTGCCACCGAACACGTCTACATCTACTTGGAGTCTGGTTTCTAGAGATGAAATCGCGGGTCTGCCGGAGGACGGCAGTATGCAAACAAAACTTATATGTAGAGATGTAATGAAGTATAAAGACGCCCCATCCTCCTTATCTCCTGCGTTCACAGGGAGGCTACTCCATGATAGCTACAAAATGCCTCCCGCTTCTGAACTGAACCGGAGGTCCAACGCAGGTACATGCGCAACAGATACGTGCGCTCACCTTAGGGTCATGATACAATGGGCGCCGATTACGATCCGCAGCGAGCTTGCTGGTGGGTCGACGTCGTCGGGTGTATACCTAGTGAATGGGACTAAAGAAATTGCCGTCACACTCTCGACTCGTGTGGAGGGGAAGCATGCTTCGGGCACTCTCCACACGTCCATGAAAGAGGTGGTGTGGGAAGACTTGGCGCTCCTCAGCTCAGTAGAAATGAACGACGTGCTTTCAGAGCTGCGGAGCTTGGGCGGGAATTTCAATTTTCCGGAGCCAAGACTGCTTGTTTTCGAATTCGTGAACAAATCTAGAGTTTTCACGAGACAACACGGTTTGGAACTGAGGGAGTATGTTCTTGATATGCCCGAGCCGGGCCAGATCGTGAGAATCACAAGCTCTCCTTTTGCGAGCGCCCATACTGCTCTTTTCCATGGGTACGTTTCCACTGGAGTGATAAGCCGTGTATTCCCGTCGCTCGTGCTTGTAGACGCGCGGTACCTTGATGGCATGAACGGCGGCATCGTCAATTTCGAACAACTTTCGGTGGGTCTTGTTTTGGGCGCGCTCGTCAAGGAAAATGGCGAAGGCCGGCTGATGGCCGTTGTGCCCTGGCAGTCCATTATAACAGCTCTTCCAGACGAGTTCCGAGTCCCTGTGGGGCCTCTCTTGCCATCGGCTACATGGAAAGGAGTTGTGTCAGTGCTCATCAGGAAGGGAAGGACTATTTCTTGGGGATCGGGAGTGCTTGTAGCGAATAACACTGTTGTCTCGAACAATCATGTAGTCAAGGGCTATGCGGCTGATAGCGTGGAGATATGGGCGAGTGGGAACCACCGAGTAGCAGCGAAAATCACGCGGCCACACGCCGAGCTCGACCTCGTACTCATTAAGCTCGACCGACCGGTGCCACTGAAACCCGTTAAACTAGCGGCGCACGACGCGCCGGCTGAGTCTAAAGTCCACTCAGTTGGATTTGGTCTGTTTCTGCCTCGAGCAGAGACCCCGCCTTTGGAAAGTAAAGGCGTTGTGTCCCGCAAAATAGAAGGCATGCTCATCACATCAGCCGGGTGCTGGAACGGGAGCAGCGGCGGCGGATTGTTTAACGAAAGAAACGAGTTGGTCGGGATCATGGCCTCTAATGCAAGAGACAATGTGACGGGCGAGATCATGACAGACTTGTCGATGTCAATCCCAGTGTCAGTATTGAGGAGGGCAATTGACGCGCAGCCGCTCTCTGAAGAAGTCGCGCAGGCCTGGACACTGCAGCCAAGCTATAAGGAAATCCGGGCCAAACTATGAGAGTTAGCAAACAGTGTTACATTATCTTACATAGTGGATAAGACTCTGAGCGAATTTTTTTGTGTCTTCGGCACGCATGAGCGACTCGCCGACGAGAATCGCCTTGACGCCCTCGGCCGCGTAGGTCGCGACCTGGGTCGAGTCAAGGATCCCACTAAGGGCGATCAACACGACGTCTGTGTCTGCTACGTGATTGACAAGCGACGAGGTCGTATTGAGATCCACGGTAAAGGAATGGAGGTCGCGGTTGTTGACGCCAATGACCTTGGATCCGAGTTGCAAGGCGCGCTGCATTTCGCTGCTGTCGCTTACCTCGACAAGGGGCTCCATGCCGACTTTCCGCGAGTACGCAATGAGTTCCTCGAGCTCAGTGTCCGTCAACATTTTCACGATTAGCAGCACCGTGTCTGCCCCGGCGAGCCTGGCCTCGGCAATTTGATATGTGCTGAACACGAACTCTTTGCGCAGAAGCGCTGGCCGCGGCTTGCCCGTTGATTGCGCGTACAGATCGAGCGCACGCCGGGCCTGTACGAGATCGTCGAGGGATCCCTTGAAATAGTGCGGTTCGGTAAGCACCGAAATTCCTGACGCGCCGGCTAGCGCGTATTCGTATGCCTGAGTCGGCGCGTGGATATGAGGCGCAATCAAGCCCTTTGACGGAGACGCGCGCTTGATTTCTGCGAGCAGCGCCGACTGGGAATCGCCTATGCTGTCTGTCAGCCGCTGCTTGAAATCAATGGCCGGCGGCGCGATGCCGAGAGCCAAGCTCTTTTCGAGATCGCCCAGAGTTTGGCCCAGTACCTCCTGCTGGCTGCTCACGTCAAGTTTCCTTTGCGCGTAGATTTTCTCCAAGATTGAGCCATCTTTCTTCGCACCAACTTGAGTTATCTCGCTCCACTTGCCCGCATTATAATCCAAGAAATTCCGGAGCATGACATGGCCCTCCTCAGTAAGAATGCTTTCCGGGTGGAATTGCACGCCCTCCACAACAAGCTCGCGATGCCTCACGCCTTGAACCATACCGCTGTCTTCAATGCGCGCAGACACCTCGAGGCATTCGGGAAGATCCTTGAACGTCGCGGCTAACGAGTGGTAGCGTGTCGCATTGACATCCTGGCTAACGTTCTTGAAGCAGCCGCGGCTATCGTGACGGATGGCCGAGGTCTTTCCGTGGACAATCTCGCCCGCGAACTCGACTTTACCCCCGAGCATCGCGACAATGCACTGGAGGCCCATGCAGATCCCGAACACAGGGATTTTGCCCATAAACTCGGCAATAACATCCCTGCTGATGCCGGAGTCCTCTTCTGGGTTTCCCGGCCCGGGACTGATCAAAATGTGCGTTGGCTGGAGATCTTTCACTTCGTCAACGGTGATTTGATCGTTGCGGTACACAGAGACTTTCGCACCCACGCGGTTCAGAACCTCATAGACATTCCAGGTAAATGAGTCGTAGTTGTCAATCAGCACAACATGCGGCTTTGTTTCGGTGGCCATTTAGCGCTACTGAAATTTGTGTGGCCTGTCGAATTAATAGTCACGCTACGACATATTCTTTGTGGAGGGAGGGAGGTTACGGGTGGCGTCGTCTCGGCGAACGCGTTACGCGCAATAATCAACGCAAACAACAACATAAATGAGCTTTGACGCGGCCAGTCTAGCGCCACAAACCCGCGCGAACGCGAAAACTCTACCAAAACACGTCGAGAAAACCGTTCTCGTGATCGGCAAGGTCGACCAGATAAACGGCACTGAAGTCGCTCTGCAGCTGAGCGATGGCAAAATCATTGCGCATGTTGGCGATGCGATCCCGCCGCTCGAGATGGGCGCAGTCTACGAGTTCATGGGGAAGGTTGTAGACGATTCCTCGATCAAGGTTCTCGGTGTTGTCGAAAGCAGCAGCTCGGAGCTTCCCGAGCCTGACATCGAGGAGGGGCTACTAAACGTTCGCTCTGGCATTGCGGGCGCCGCCATTTTTAGATAGATTTACATAGCTGCAATTGTCATTATTCTGCGCAATTAGTGTGTTTTATTCTGCTCCACTACTGAGGTGTTTTATTCGAACAGCTTGTCGACGAGCGAGTCGGCAGCAATGGCATTCTCGAGTTGTGTCGCCTTCACGACGGCGACCGTGCCTTCCTTGTGCCGTGTGCCGAGCTCGACGCCGTCCTCGTTTACAGCCAAGACTTGCTTCAGCTCGCCCAATTTGAGGTTGCAGGCGAGCCTGTCGAGGGAAGAGAAATTCGTGCCTACTTCGGGGTCGGCGTCGCGCACGGCCACGAGCGGCTGATTCGAGGCCTCGTCGAGCACGAGCAAGCCTGCGTCGATTCGCTCGAGAGCAGCCTCCATTAACCCACAACCCGGTATGCTCAGGCCTATGTAAGATGTGTCCGATAAAGTGAACCCGATTGTTAGCTACGTTAAACACGCATACGGGACATAATTCTATGCTAGCAAGAACTGATTAAATGCTGACCTTGCACGACAACGCAGGTGTAGCTTCCTACGACTAAGTAGATTTACCTTACTCATTTAGTAGATCTGAGCTTACCTCCGCCATAATTCTCGTGTACTCAGCGCACCCCCTCCTAAAATCGCGGATCAGAGCACCTAGACGCCTTGATCCGCGCGCGAAATCAAGCTGTTTACCTTGACCCACCACCCTGTGAGTAAACACAGATGAATCAACTTCGAATGAAAGAAAGCCGCATTGGCAGCCGCCAGCCACGAGATGTGGTCGACGCCAGCATCCATAAGCAGCCGAACTTTTTGCTAAACAACCTCCGCCAGCTGAGATACGACGTCCTCACGGCCGGGCTGAAATCGACGCCGGGGACAATGGAATGCCGCTACCGCAACTATGTTTGGACGATTCTGCTGCAAGTGGACTTGGCATCAGCCACAGACGAGTACCTGTCCCTTGTCGAGCGCGGTGCGAGTGTTCTCGACGCCAAAATACGCAGCGATAGTTTCCGCACGATGGCGACGGACCGCCAGTTCAAAGAGAAAGTGAGTGAAAACAGCCTGCTCAGACTGCTCAATGCATACACGTGGATGACGAACTCGGCCTCGAGCTACGTCCAGGGAATGAACGTGCTGTGTGCACCGTTTCTGTACGTGTGCCGTACAGAGTCGCAGGCGTTTGCGCTGTTCTCGACCTTGCTCAACGAGCACTGCCCGCTGTACGTGACTCCGGATCTCGTCGGCGTGCACACGGGCGTGAAGCTCGTGAACTGCGTCTTCGAGCTCACCGACCCGAAACTCTACCGCCGGCTGAAGCAGAAGCTGCTCACGGCCGAGATCTACGCGCTCGCGAGCGTCATGACTCTGAGCGCATGCACGCCGCCGCTGAGCGAGCTCTTAGCCCTTTGGGACCTCTATTTCGCCTACGGCTGCAGCCTGAACATCATCGCCGTCGTTGCCCAAGTCATAGACATGCGGCACCAGCTCATGCAGAGCGAGCAGCCCGCGGCTCTGCTACGGAAGCTGCCGCCCCTGAACTTCAGCGGGATCAAGGAACGGATGCTGGCCATTCTGAAGAACCTGCCGCCGGACTTGTTCGACCTCATTCGAAGACACGCCTTCGACCCGGACGTGCCCGCAGAGCTCGCGAAGTGGGAGGCGGCGCGCAGCAAGTAGAGTGCAGGAGCCGAGAATTAAAGGATAATTTAAAACTAATTTTACAGATGCGAATTTTACTAGTGCTCTCGTTTGCAGGTCAGCCTAGTCTTCCTGGGGAAGTTGGATGGTTTCATCCTTGAATAGCGGCACGGCAATATTATGCGAGGAGGGAGAGGCCGTGCTGTACCAGTCGTTGATTTCGCTGAACAGATTCGACGAGGTGGGCGGCGATGAAGTAAGCATTGCGAACTCGCTGTGGTGGGTCTTGCGCGGCGTCGGCGAGCGCAGGAAGTCCTCGAAGCCGTCGGCAATCATGGCGCGGCGCAGCCACCGGCCGGTAGACCCCGAGCCGGAGAGCAGTGTTGGGTTCCGCTGCTCCGGCGTGTTCACGTCGAAAAGCTTCTGCAAGGTATCAGGGTGCTGATGGAAAGTCGTCGACTTCCGTGGCGGCGTGTGTGGCGGCGCAGGCATTCCGTGCATGGGCAGGCCGGGCATCGGGTGCGGCGCGTCCGCATTGAGCAGGCCCGGCTTCTGCTGTGGAGGAAAGACGTACATCGCCGGGTCGAGCAGTCTATCTGATGGGTCCTTCCTCTGCATGAACGTCGGGCCCTTCATCGACCAGAGCTTCTGGGGCGGGTTGTTAATGGCGTCCGGCTGCGGAGGCGCGACAATTGGATCGACCAATGGGTCGGCGAGCGGGTCGGCGAGCGGGTCCGAAGACGCCTGGCGTGCTTCCTCCGAAGACCGCTCCATGGCCGCCAAGCTGCGCTCGTAGTTCCCGCGCGTCCGCGCCTTGTCCCACAGGAATTTGGGACGCATGACGCCCTTCGACTTGAAGTACAGGCCGCACGCGTTGCACAGCAAGACTTTCTCGCCCGTGTAGCACTCGATGCGGCGCCATGTCGATGCCGTCTCGACGCCGCAGTTCCCACAATGCATGTACTCCGACTTCGGGGATGACGCGGAGGTCATCACCTTGCGCTTCTTCACTTCTTGCGTCGCACGTCGCTTGCTCTTCTGGTGATATGCGCTACGCTTCCGCGAGTCTATCGAGCTGTCCGCACTGTCCTGGGAGTCCGGCGGTGGTGGGCTCGACGGCAGATTGAGCTCCTGGCTGCTGCGCCCGCTCGAAACACTACTCGGCCGTTCGAGGGACGCCGGGACCTGCACGGGCGGCGGCAATGCGGGCATGTTGAAGAGCGGCTGCTTCATGTACGGGAACAATTCTGGGTCGTGCATAGTCACGACGGTGGGCTCATTCTTGTTCTTATGGGCGTCCACATACTCGGCTATGAGCTCGCTCGGGTTTCGTATCGGGAGGATGTGGATCTGGACCTCGAGCTGCTCTTTCATGAGCTTCGACGTCTCGATTTTGCCGGTGACCAGCACGGCGCCTTTTCCTTCCTCAATAACGCGGCCGTGGCTCTGCAGCGGCAAGCCGTCCTCGGCGTAGTCTACGGAGAAAACCGCGTATTCTCCGGAATGTGTTTGCTGGATCGACGCAAATTGGGGCGATTCTTGCTGGATCGCTTGTAGAATGGGCGCGATTTCGACCGTGGCGAGCCCGATCTCGCGGAATACCGTGACTTCGCACTGTTTGGCCGGTTTCACAATGTACACATCGCTGTCTGTGCCATGCAATGTGTACAGAATTTTCAGCGCCATACTGACCTTATCTGCTGAGTCGGCCATCGTGGCGTGAGAAAAGTCGCTCGATTCTCTAAACGCGTCGCGTGCGTGGGGGGTGGTGGTGGTGATGGTGGTCAAGGTCAAAGGCATGCGTCGCGGCGTATGTGCGGCAAGGGCAAATTCAAGCACTATGTTGCGCGTCGCTCAATAACCACTGATATTTCCGAAACGGGCGATCAGTTGTTCGGATGGAGGAGGTAAGGTCGTGAGCGCGCTTATTTTTCACAAATTTTTAGGTATGATCGAACTTTGCCCAACGTTGCAATTAGAGTCTTGATCGTGACTCAATCTTAATGTTTGGCGAGGTCAAACGGCCGGTGTATGCCGAGATAGAACGCCGAGATAGCACGCCGAGATGGGACGGGAAGATAAGCAAAGGAGAAAATATTCTACTGTTTTGGTTAATTACATAGACAATACGACGTACATGCCGCCGAGGTGTGCCTCACATAAAATACCGCCTCGAAGCCTAAAGTAGAACCTTGGAATGTTATGAATATCATCACGGCAGAACCGTCGGGTCCCAGTGAGGACTCGTGACGTAGTAGTCGTCGGCGCTTCCGAGGTTTGCGAAGTCCTCAGGCGAGAGCTCGAAATCGAGCGCCTCGAGGTTCTCGGCCATGCGCTGAGGACTCACAGTCTTCGGAATCGGTATCGTTCCGTACTGCGCAGCCCACCTGATCAAAATCTGGGCCGGCGTCTTGCTGTACTTCGCCGCAAGCTTCAGCAGCTCGGGGTCGTCTAGTCTCAATCCGCGCGTCAGCGGAGACCACGCCTCGACAATGATCCCGTGCTTCTTGCAGTACTCGACAATATCGCGGTGCTGCAGCCACGGGTTCAGCTCGATCTGGTTCGCAAACGGCGTCTCTTGGCCGCGCGCGGCAAGCTGCTCGAGGTGCTTCACGCCCCAGTTCGAGACGCCAATGTGCTTCACTTTCCCGGATTTCTTCGCCTCCTCGAGCGCACGCCACGTCTCAGAGCGCACCTCCTCGCCTCCGTGGCTCGAGTGGATGAGGAAGAGGTCGATGTAGTCGTCTGCGCGCTGCAGAGAGTCGGCAATGGCCTTTGTGGCCGGCCCGTAGCCGTATTCCGCGGAAGCGACTTTCGTCGTGTAGAACACGTCGCTGCGCTTGACTTCCGGGTGCTTCTTCAGGAAATTGTGGATGCCTTGTGCCGCCTCCCTCTCATTTCCATAGGCGCGTGCCGAATCAATGCCCCGATAGCCGACCTCGAGGGCTTGCTCGACAGCAACCGCCGTTTCGCTGGCCGGAATCTTGTAAACGCCAAAGTGGATATTCGGGAAAAAGACCATTGCTACGCGGCGTTCGCAGCAAACCAAATATATATCTTATCACAACCACGGGGAATGGTCATGTGCCATGGTGCATGGCTAAATAGATAGCGACGTGGGCGCTCGGCGGGGCCTTTGTTTCGGTGTTCTTTTCATGGCTTGGCGAGATTCTATGCGCGGTTTGGCGGGATTATGCGTGTGGCTACGCGGGATTTGTGCAGGCTCGTATGCGCAACATCGTCTATATACTAATTAAATGTCTCGCTTTAGTCTATCAAAGGACTCAACAAAACTGGTGCCTATTAAATCCTCTCGTAATGTACCACAAAGATAAGAATGCCACTGAATGGTTCGTCTTACGCACCATTTGCGTCTACTGGTCTGCGATATTTTGCGTCTACTGGTCAGCGACTTTTCTGGGCGTACACGACGTGACCCAGCTCTCCGAGCCGTCGACGAACACCTCCTTTTTCCAAATTTCGGCAGAAGCCTTGATTTCTTCGAGGCACCATTCGGCAGCCTCCCATGCCTCGCGGCGGTGCGCCGCACTAACAGCGATCACGACGCTCTCTTCGCTCAATGGCACGACGCCGATTCGGTGGACGATCGCTACTTTTTTGGTCCCCTTGAACTGGTCTAAAGCTTTCTCCGCCAGTGCGCTCAGTGTCTTCTCGGCGCGCGGTTTATAACAATCGTAGCTTAGCTCTTTGACATGTTTCCCGTCGACGTTATCACGCGTGATCCCACTGAATGTCACTACCGCTCCGCAGGACTCGTGCTTCACCCAGTCGTGCAGAGATTGCACATTCAAGGTCTCCGTGGTGATGCCCGTTCTCGTCCCCATCGATTAATAGGGTGCGAAACCGCAGAACCAGGTCCGCGGTGCAAGATCAAATATGGCTACAAAGGACAAAATTTAGAGCAGTTTTGACACCTCGCTTTGATATCTAGCAAATATAGGTATTTTGGCCTGTAGAGGCCGACTTCTAAGATTAATCCTGGTCCCAATCGCCGCCCTGTTTTGGCATTGCCGGGCCACCTGCGCGCTTCGCCATGATAATCTGGTCTACTGTGAGCACTGTGATCGCCGACTCCGAGGCGAGGTCGATAGCCGACCGCTTAGCGAGCGCGATATCCCAAATGGCCGACTCGCGCGCGTCCAAGACGCCGTTCGTTTCGGATTCGATGTCGACACCCGCCGAATTGCTTTCGTGGGCGTACAAGTTCGAAACAACCTCGATCCCATCTAGTCCCGCATTGTCGGCGAGAACGCGCGGCAGCACTTCAAATGCGCGCGCGTACGCCTTCACGGCATGCTGCAGCGTGCCCGGCGTTCGCTCGCCCTCGGCAAACACTTTAGCGGCAATGGCGATTTCCGTGGCACCGGCGCCCGGCACGAGTTTCCGGCTCTTTGTCAACGATTTGACCGCCGACACGCCGTCGTCGATAGCGCGCTCGACATCGTCCAGCAGGTTCTGTGTAGCACCACGAAGCACGATAGTCGCCGTGCGCGTGGCCTGCTGTTGCTGCTCGAACACAGTCACACGGTCGCCGCCGATCTCCTCAACGAACACACGGTCGATGCTTCCGAGCTGCTCTGCATTCGGGACACGGACCGTCGGCACTGGCGACGCGCCAACAACTCGGGCCAGCCGCTGGAGTTCGAATTTGGAGCCGATCCGGAACGCCAAAATGCCGTGCTTGTTCAGGTAGTGCACGGCCAAGGACCCAAAGCCGGCGCCGCCGACGACGACCCCGACGTTCGCGTCGCGGAGGTCCTTAACGAGCGCGTCCATACGCGCCTCCTCTCCCTTCGAGAAGTCGAGCATTTCCTGCGCGTTGTGGAGCAAGACGGTGCCCTTCGTCTCCGTCTGCGTGATGTCAAACGGGGCCGTGAACACGGCGACTTTCGCGCCCTCGACGTGCTGGACGCTTCCCTCGGGCTTGTTCGGGAAAACCATCCCCTTGATGACTTTGGACGCATTCAGAGACGCGCCCATGATCTTGACCACGCGTACGCTGTCGACGTTGAAGTTCTTCGTCTGCTTCGGCCACACGTACTCAATGGCCTCGGCCACGAGCTTCGCGAGCAGGTCCTCGTACCCGTACTGCTTCGGCGCAATGACGGACCTTAAAATTTCCGCCGTCGACGCCTTCGGGTCGCACTCAACGTCGGAGAGCGCCTTCAGTGCATGGGCCTTTGCCGCCTCGAAGCCACGGGCGATCTCGCTCGGCGACATGCCGATCCGCAGCAGCTCCTCGGCCTGGTTCAGAAACTCGCCCGCCAGAATGACCACAAGGTTAGACGCGTCTCCAAGCTCTAGATCCTGCTGCTGCGACGCCATAACGACAACCTTCACAGCAGGGTGCACAATGTCGAGCTCGCGCAGAATCGTGGAGGCGTCCGAGGTCAGAAACACCTTCTGGATTTGGTTAACGATGATCTTGTTGCGGCCACTCGGGCCCACAGAAGTGCGCACCATCGACGCGATGTCGCGCACCGCAGCGATGTTGCGCTGCACAACACCGTCCTCGCTTTGGTAGTTGCTGTATCCTTGCTTGAACAAGCCCGACGTCGGCACCTGCGGCAGCGACAGCTTTTGTGACATTTTGGGCTAAGGTCAGGAAAACTGTTCGAACTAAATGGTGTACGGGAGCAGTAAGGGAAGAGGCCAAGAGAACAAGACAAGACGCCTCTAATTTCAAGACGCCTCTAATTTCAAGACGCCTCTAATTTCAAGACTCATGAGTGTAGTAATGTACAAAATTTTTGCGAGACTGAGCAGCTCTTATAAGCGTAACTACTCTTTCCTACACCTTAAGAACTTGCTAATCTAGTCTCAGATAATCTAAGCCCACCAAATGCTCTCGCAGCCATCCCCCGCAAGTGCTTTTCAACAGAACGCAGATCTAAAGTAGATCGTCGACGGCTCTGCAACCTCCGGTATCTGGTACCGTACCCATTATGGATCAGAGCGATGCGCTGAACCGCGTGTTTCCCGACGCCGAGTCGTTTGCGGAGCGGCATTTGGCGGCGCGCGCGTTTGCGCAGCGGTGCGTAGATCAACTCGAGGCGGAGCTCGAGCATCGCCCGGATATCCGCGCTCTCAGCCTCAATGCCCAGCGCGCCCCCGAGGACTTCGAGCGGCTGCAAAGGGACACGCAGGAGATCCAGCGCACAGGGGAAGAGGCGCTTGCGAACGTGCAGCGTGCCACAAGCGGCATCCGGCGCCTGGACGTCGCGAAGGAGAACCTGACGTCGACGATCCGCATGCTGCGGCAGCTGAAGATGCTCACAAATCTCTACGTTCAGCTCGACTCGTTGCTAAAAGAGCGCCGGTATGAGGATATGACTGGGGCCGTCCGCGCGGCCTCGGATCTCATCGACTTTTTCCGGCCCTTCCGGCCGTTGCCGCAGATCAGCCAGATCAGCCAGGAGATTGGCGAAATGGAGACGAAAATATATACCCAGGTCCAGCAGGATTTCCAAAAGGCCCTGGCATCACAAACAGACCCCTCAACAAGCTCGTCAGCCGCGCTGAGGGCCGCGTGCACGGTGCTGGATAGCCTTGATAGCGCGTCAGGAAGACAGGCGCAGCGCGACCAGCTCGTGCATTTCTACTCGGAAGAGATGCTTGCTGAATACCGCAAGATCTTCTCTCCAAACGACGAGGCCGGCTCGCTCGAAAACGTGAAACGCAGATTCACATACTTAAAGAACAAAGTCCTGCTGGTATACCTCAGCTCTCATCACAATTTCTTCCCAGAGAGTTGGAACGTGCGCAACAGGCTCGTTAAACGCAGCTGTGAGTTGACGGCGCGCGACCTCGTGCGCCAGCTGCAGCACCTCCACGGCACGAACGACGACCAAATACAGCTACTGCTAGCAACGCTGCAGGAGTGCGACGACTTCGAGAAGTTCGCTAAGTGCGAGGGCCAGCTCACAAGACACATATCGCCGTTTCTGTCGCTCTGGGTCGAGTTCCAGGACCGGCAAATTGCGCAGCGCATCAACGCGTACGCGAGGACGTTGCCGCTACCGGAGGAGTCGGACGACGTGCTCGTTTCGAGTAAAGAGCTCGTCAACTTCTACCGCGTACTGCTGACGCAGCTCACGAAACTCAAGTACCAGCAGGGAACACTGCGGCAGATGGCCGCCGTCATGGCAGATCATCTGGGCTCGTACGCAACTAAGGTCCTAATGGCGTACTTACCCAGCCAAGGAATCCGGTCGTCAGAGGACTTGCATCTTGTTGGAAAAGTCGACGCCACCGCTGAGTACATAGTCACTACGACGCATCAACTCGAGCGGAACATCGCCGCCCAGATCGACGCAGCGGCGAAAACTCTTCCCGCCGATTCTACAGCACCGCATGCTCCCGCGATTAGTGCAGCGTCTCCCCAATTGCCACCTCGTAACACGTCGTCGCCGCGCCGCGCGCCGCGTCCTGACCTTGATGATGACAGCATGGACACGTCTATCGTCGAAGAGACGACCACCGAGAAGATTGAGGCGATTTTCGAGAACGCGCTTAGCCGGTACCGCCAGGTCGAGCTGCGCATCGAAGACATGCTCATGTACTTTGTGCACCGGTCAACAGAAATGCTCTGGGCCGAGCTTGCGAACCGGTTTGCCGCCGTACATAGGGGAGGTCAAAGAACGGACGTGAGCCGCGTGTCGCCGTTCACACAGGAGATTGTTGCCCAGATAAATGCCGTTGTTTCTGATGTGTTTGCAGCCGCGCCGCGGCCAGCGATTGTGTTCAATGTAGGCAGTCGCTTGGCAGAGCTTGTTTGCAACGAGTTCTTGATCTTGACAATGGCGCGGATCCCGAAGCCGGTCGGCGACTCTCAGGCTGAGCAACTGCTGCTCGACTTTGGCACCATAAAGTCGCGGTGCCTACTCAAAATCGGCGAGCTGGCTCCTCCTGAGGTCGCTGAAAAGCGCGGCGCTGCAAGACTCGAGCGGCTCGTGCCCAAAATAATCGACATCACGAACCAAGCAGAGGCCGTACTGAAGCTTCTGATGTCACCGAGCGACCCCATAGAGACGTTTGTCATGAACTACCTCGTTCTGGTGAAGGACAGATCCACTCTCAATTTCCGTAAAATCCTTGACGTCAAGGGCATCCGGTTTCAAAACGAGGCCGTCAGCAAATTCAAGCTCATGGCGTCGCAGGAACCGCATTTGTTACCCGAGAACCCAGTCCTCAAGCAAATCTCGACGGTGGCGCCCAGCGGGTTCTCGTTCGAGAGCACACCCTTCAGCCTCGCGCCCTCCTCGTCTCCAGGAAGCCTGACGAGCCCGGGCGGCAGCGGGTTCAATATGAACCAATTCAAAAAATTAGGAGGTCTGCTACGACGTGAGTAGCGCAAATCCTGCTTAAGCTTGTATAAACTAGTAGCACATTTGATTAATTATCTACGTGCTTGTCGTCGCGTGCAGCTGTAAGCAGACCACTCAAGAACGAACACAGAGTTTGAATATCTTCGCTTTGCGCGCCCGAGTTTTCTAAGGCCGCCACGAACTCGTCAATTAGATTCGCGGAGGTCTCAGTAATTTGATTGAGCTTCTGGAGCCGCTCATTTAGACTGCCGTTCATGGGGTATGTAAACAACCCTCTGAGATATAGATTCAGAATGAGTTCGTACGATTAAGTTGATAGTTAAAGCTTAGAAAGTTGTGCCATTTTTAACGGTTGAAGCAATAAAGAGGGGCCATCAATCTTAGTTGCGCTAGCTGCTGCAGTCCGCAAACTCGTAGTACATATCATTTGCACTCCTTGAGCTGTCAAAACTGTCGACTTTGACCAGTAAACCCACACTGAGTCCTCACAAACCGATCCCCAAGATACAAAGGAATATAAATTACATGACAAGTTCATAGGCTCGCGGTTCGAAAGAGCGGTCCGAAATACCTAGAAGCTCCTCTAAGGTACCACGAAGCGGCTTACTTGAAGCACTTTCTAGAGAGCGCCGGCGCGCAGTACCAACAAACTGTGCTCATCAGCACAGATCTATTTCTTCTCATTTTTCGCGATTTCGGCCTTCAAAACAGCGGCAAAGTCGTCGTCGAAGTGGTCATCATCTTCCCATTGCTCTTCCCAGAGGTTTGCCGGCTGTTGCTTGACATTCGTGTCCCAGTTGTCGACTGGAAAGTCTTCGAACTCGTCGCCGGACTCGAGAACGACGAGCGGCGGCTTTGTTTGCTGCTTCGCGCTCATTTACTGTTTGGTGGCGGTCTCAAGTGGCCTTGCCCAAATCCACCCATAGAACCAATATGACTTCGATCGGCACTGGCTACGATCTTTCCAACAGCGTCTTCAGTCCGGATGGCCGCGTCTTCCAAGTCGAGTACGCCGCCAAGGCTGCGGACGCGGGCTCGACCTCCGTCGGCATTCGCTGCCGCGACGGTGTGGTCTTGGCTGTGGAAAAGGTCATCACGTCACGCTTGCTGAAACCGGGTGCAAACCGCCGCATCCAGACGATCGATCGCCACGCGGGCATCATTTACTCTGGGTTGAATCCGGACGGACGCCACATTGCGGGCCGCGGCCGCGACGAAGCTCGCAACTGGCGCGGCCAGTTCAAGGAGCCGATTCCGATCAAAATGCTCGCTAATAATGTCAGCTCGTACGTCCAAGCGTACACTTTGTACAACTCCGTGCGCCCCTTCGGCGTCGCGACGATCATCGGCGGCTACGACGAGGACGGGCCCCAATTGTACATGATCGAGCCGAGCGGCACGTCGTGGGGCTACCGCGGCACTGCCGTCGGACGCGGCCGCCAGACGGCGCTGAACGAGCTCGAGAAGCTGGACTTTGCGAGCTTGAGCGCGGAGGACGCCGTGAAAGAGGCCGCGCGGATCATCTACGTGGCGCACGAGGATAACAAGGACAAGGACTTCCAGCTCGAGATCAGCTGGGCCACGGCAGGCACAGACGGCCGCCATGAGGAGATCCCGGCGTCACTACTCGAAACCGCAGTCCAGTACGCCGAGGAATCGTTCGACGATGAGATGGAGTCGTAAGTAACTTGTACGCAGAGTAGAGTAGATTAGAATCGATGTATTACGCTTTGCTAATTTTTCTGCCGACAACTGATCTATATTCACCTACGCGTCGACTACTTTCCGCACCTAGGGTGGAGATAGTTTTCGGGTGGCCACTGCCTTCGCTCTAGGCAGCGAACGAGTCGAATGCAATTCAACGAGACGCGCTTGGACGAGATGCAGCTGGCTGCAGTGCACAGCGATGCGCAGCACATCCAAATCATCGGCTACCCCGGCTCAGGTAAGACTCTCGTTCTCGCGCAGCGAATCGCGCGGCTCATTAGCGAAAACACGGCTCCCGAAAGCATCTTCGCGCTCACCTTCACCAACTCTGCGCAGGCCACACTACGAAAAAGCATAGAACACGCGATCGATGCGCCCAATGCTCAGGAGCTCGCCGGCCGCGTAAGAGTTCATACTTTCCATGGATTCAGCCGCGACCTCATATCCGGATACGGATACAAAGTCGGTGTGGCTGATGAGGACGTAATGTTCGACTTTCTCGACCCCGTGAATCTGACCTATAATCCGCTGTCCGGCGTGCAGACGCGCAGGTTCAGCGGCGATGCTGCGAAACTATCCACCATTGAACGCGAGTCGCTGCAGAGGTTTTTGAAGAGATACCATACCTTCGATTTCGATGAGGCGCTGAGGCTCGCGACCAAAATCATTGAGTTTGGCGTCGTCGACGTCAAGCACCTTTTTGTGGACGAATTCCAAGACTGCACGTCCTTGCAATGGCGCCTGTTGCACGCTGTTATGCGCGGAAATAGCCATGCCTGTATTGTGGCGTGCGGGGATCCGAACCAGGAGATCTTCTCATTCCAAGAGGGCCATTTACACAACGCCTTTGCCAAAATGCGCCGTGAGTTCCCGAGCACGCAGGAAATCGAGCTGCTCTACAACTACAGATCGACTCCGGAGATCGTTGAAACGACCCAGGCCATTTTGAATAGCCATGCCGACTCTTTGCGCCCGCGGGGCCGAATCGTGTCCAGTTTGCCTCACGATGCCGAGCCTGAGATGCTCGAGTGCAATTTCCCGGATGAGGAAGCGACGGCTGTAGGCCAGACCATCCAGGAACTCGTGGCCGAGAAGTTCCAGTATCGAGACGTTGCTGTGCTAGTCCGGACGCAGAAGGACGTGCAAAACTTCACGAGTTTGTTAGCAACACGGTTCGACATCCCCACGCATTCCTTCATCAGCATCCGCGGTCTAGGACTCAAAAAGCTGCCGAATCTCGCGCTGACCTTGCTCAAATGGGCGCATGACCCGAAGGATGTTTACCTCCTGCAGCTGATGTACAATCGCTTCTGCAGATATCTTCGACCGTCGGCTTTAAGCTACCTGAATGAGCAAATGGACAGCAGCAGCCTGCCTTTATCCGAGGAGTTGCTGGACCCGAAACTCAAGCTCCGCGCGCCATCCTTTTTTGCGTCTTGGCTGCCGTCGTTGCGCAACGAGTTATTAAATGTGGAGTCGCTGTCGATGCTGCTCGAGATTTTGAATAGAGCAATCGCGCAGTGGGAGGACAGATCCGAGACTCGGGTCTCAGTCTCTGAAACCGATCGGAAAGATTGGGCCGACTTCCTTCGTTACATGGACGACGCGCTGGGGGGCGTTGAGCTTGGCCAGAGCAGCAACGCCCTTGAAATTATCTTGGAGCACCTATTTTTTCCGGGGAAAAGCGAGACGGAAATGGATAACAAAGTAACCGTGTCGACTATCCACTCGGCCAAAAGCTGTGAATGGCCCGCTGTATTACTGCCATCGATTTCGCAAATGCGTGTTTTCGACAAGCCCGTTCAAGCACACAGGCTCCAGTATGTCGCGGCGTCGCGAGCCAAAAGCAGATTGTATTTCTTCAACTCAGGAGTCATTCACGAAGGATCGCGGAACTCGTACGTGCCCGTGCGCGTGCCTCCGCCGTTCCTCAGCATGGTGCGCACCACTCGGCTTTATCCGTTGCTTTTGAAGCCGCTAAAACTAATTTGAATTGTATTATGTATTTAATTTCATACTTCTACGAGACCTGCTAAACGAACCCTCGCATGGACTATCTGGGGAGGCCCGTAAGAATTGAAGTCAAGGACGGCAGGACTTACTACGGGACTCTTACCAGCTTTACGCACACACTAGATATCGTTTTATCCGGCTCTATCGAGCAGCAGCCGGCCGATCAAAACCGGCGCCAAGTTGGATACGTCGTTATTCCTGGCCACGAGCTTCAGAGCGTTGGCTTGCAGCATCTCTAAGCCATGCTGAATTTCCGCGCGCCAAATCTCTGCGGCACAAGCGTCCAGTACTCGCCGTTCCTCGATAACCGCATCGTGCTCGGCACGTCGCAGAACTTCGGCATTGTCGGAAACGGCAAAGTGTTCAGCCTCGACATACTGGGCAGCGGGCAGATCGTCGTTCAAAAGAGCTTCGACACTCAGGACAGCGTGCTGAGCGTCGCCTGTTCGGAGGTGAATGAAAACCATTTCGCCGTCGCGTGCGGCGACGGCAGCGTCCAACTATTCGACACCGTAGTGGGCCAGCACCCGCTGTTCATCAGAAGAGAGCACGCCCGCGAGGTCTCGAGCATCAACTGGAACAACATCGACAAAAAACTGTTCTGCACGGCGTCTTGGGACAGCACGATCCGCATCTGGCACACGGACGGCACGCCGGTGCAGACGCTTAAAGGCGGAGCCGCCGTCATCCACGAGGCCAAGTTCAGCCCGCGCGTGCCGGGACTCATTGCCGGTGCGCACGCCGCCGAGGGCATGATGCTGCACGACATGCGCACGAGAGCGCCGGCCGCACGCGTGGCCATGCCGCCCGGGAGCGGCGAGTGCATGACCGTTGACTGGAACAAGTACAAGCCGAACACAGTTGCGTCTGCGGGCTCCGACGGCGTGATCCGCATATGGGACGTGCGGCGGACCCAAGTGCCGACAAATGAGCTGCGCGGGCACGAAATAGCCGTGAAGAGTGTCAAATGGTCGCCGCACTCGCCGCAGCACCTACTGTCGGCGTCTTACGACATGACGGCGAAAGTATGGATCGACGACGAGTCGCGCGTCGTGCCTAGCGGAATACCGCGGGGCCTCATTGGACAGTTCACAAGACACACGGAGTTCGTTACAGACTGCGACTGGTCGCTCTGGGGCCAACCGGGGTGGGTTGCAACGACATCCTTTGACTCGAATCTATTTCTGTGGAAGGCTATATAGATTACTCACTAAAGTTTGTACAAAAATTCACACCTGTCTTGAGACGCCTTTTCATAGCCAATGCTCTTGGCTCTTAGCAACGTCCTGTTCTTGGCACCGCGAGCTACCTCAACCCCATGGACCCTACGACGATGGCGTATGCGCGAGGAGTCCCGCCTAATGCGGCTCCCCGCCCCACCGGGATCCCCGGACAGATGCCGGGAGGCGTCTTTGCTGGTGCGGACGCGACTTACGGCGCGAGAGCTCCTGTGGGTGCCAATAACTCGTATGCACCCTACCAGCGGCTGCCGCCGAATATGCACGCCATGCACCCTGGACAACACCCTGGGATGCATCAGATGCACCGGGTGCCTCAGCCAGGCCCTGCTCCCCATGCAATGCCCCGTCCCGTTTCACATGCGGCACCACATGCGGCCCCTTCGGGCGGCCCTCACGACATCGTCCAACGGATCCCTTCGGGGGTAGTTCCTATGGCGCGCCACGCCGCTGCGTCGCACGGTGCTTTCCAGAACCCCCAATTCCACGGCCCAGCGCATGCTCCGGCGCACGCTCCCGTGCCCGGCGCGGCCCACGTCGCGGCCCACGTCGCGCCGGCGGCCGCTCATGCGCCGCCGCCGGCACAGAACCCGCTGGCTGCGGCGCGCAAGGCGAACACAGTCGCGACTCTCGAGGCGATCCACTCCGTGGCGCCGCCTGCCGTGGCGGCCGTGCCCGTGAACCGTCCGACGATGATGCTTTCTGGCCTGCCGCACCTCCCCGGCGGCGACATCAACGACTCAATTGAGTACGACTCTAAACGCGGCGTCCAGGTCGTCGACGAGTACACGTCGCAGCAGTCGGCGGCGAGCTTCTCGAGCTTTCTGAACGCGAAACGCCGCCGCCGCCAGCAGCTCTGGAAACTCTACTGGCCCAACCGGCTGCCGCTGAACCGCAAGATCCTCGTTGCCGAGAACCAGTGTTTCAAGGAGGCGCGCGAGGAGTCGGCCGAGCTCGAGGACAGTGACGTCGAGGAGCCCGTGCGTCGCCCGCGGCATGTGGCCGTGCCATATATCTACCACAACCGCGGCTCCTTCGACATCCCGAAGCCGCCTCCCGTCGCCATGCCCGATCCGGACATTTTCCACGCAAGGCATCCATACACGGCGGAGCTGCCGCGCGCGTCGGCCGACCCACGCTCCCTGCCGCAGCGGAAATTGCCGGCAGCCTTCCGCGGCCCCGGGGACAAGAAATTTGACGTCCCGGTTGGTACGCGGAAAGAAGGCCCGATTGCGGTGGTGCACCAGCCGATTAAAGACACCTTGGTTCAGCCGAAAAGATACGCACCCGCACCGATATACCGGCCGGGGCCCTACCAACAAAGGACGTACCGACCGGGCACGCAGTTCCGGGAGGAGCAGAGTGCGCGGCAGCGCGCTGCGCAGATGGTCCGTCGGCCCTGAGATATTTATTTAGACTTTGTACTATTTAGCAGATACTATCTGACACGCTATAAACATTCTATGCACCGAAGAAGCCTTTCATGCTGCTCTCTTCGCGTGAGCCAGGCATGGTGAACCGCAATGACCGCAAACTGCACTGACACGAGCACGGCAACCAAAGGCCAAAGTAGGCGCGGCACTTTTGCGGTCCGAAAGCTGGTCACGCATGCTTACGCTCTGCAGACCCGTAAGGTCCGGTACGGTGGCCAAGCCGCCCTTCGCGCGCGCCTCGGAGAGCACTTCCAGCGATACAAAACCCGAGTTAGCTAGATTGCTTAGCCCAAATTGGCTTTGGCCGAATTGGAATAAAATCCGAGCATAGTCCCGATACTGCGCCAATCTTGAGATCCCTCTCGCAATATGTAAGGGAGTCGACATGTTGACATAGTGTGAACTTTTCCGGGTCTCAAGTCTCACCTGTGGACGCCATTCCTTTTTCTGTGCAACTTGTCTTGGTCAGAATCCACCGGCGGCGGTTTTGCCCGATCGGGACAAGGGCACGATTCCGGGAATTGATGAATCTAATCACTAGTTCGGACTCGTTGGGATATCAAAAGACTTCACGTGCAAAGCTTATTCGAAAAGGCATATACTGGGGTATCCCCCCGATTGGACTTTCAGTTTTATACACGTCATGAGGAGACCAGGATGACAGGCGAGGAGCGAGGAGCGAGGAGAGGAACGAGGAGCGAGGAGAGGAACGAGGAGCGAGGAGAGGAGCGAGGAGAGGAGCGAGGAGCGATGAGAGGAGCGAGGAGCGATGAGAGGAGCGAGGAGAGGAGCGAGGAGCGATGAGAGGTGTGAGGAGACTAGGCATGTTCATTTGAACGGGGATGGAGGCAAAAAAAAAGAAAAGAAAAGAAAGGAAGGTCATGTTCATTTGAACGGAGGATGGTAAAAAAAAAGAAAAGAAGGTCGAAGACTTTCAATGCAGGGCAGAAAGTGATGTGGCGGGTACTTAAGTGCTGCGCTCGTAGGCGGGTTAGCGGCTCACCATCGAGGGAGCGTGAACGTGTGCGAGCGTAGTGCGGTTATCGTGTTCTTAGGCGGTTTAGCGGCTCACCATTGAGGGAGCGTGAACGTGTGCGACGCATACATTTGCAGCGCAATAATGCGGTTTAGCGGCTCACCATCGAGGGAGCGTGAACGTGTTGGCGCGCGGCGCAGACGCCTGCGGTTTAGCGGCTCACCATCGAGGGAGCGTGAACGTAGGAGCGCAGCGAAAAATACGGTACGTCAGCGATGGCTGGGACGTGTGAAGTAGCATGCATGGTACATAGTCTATTGCCTCTGCTCTGTGTTGGGATCTTACGGCTCAAAAGGTGGTAGGTTGGCTCAAAAGGTGGTAGGATCGCTCAATCTTAAATTTATGTAGGTATGTAGTGTGTAGTATGTAGTATGTAGTATGTAGGTATGTAGGGGGGTAGAGGCGGTGAGAGAGGGAGGGCGGGCTCCTCACCGAATTTTTTCACTGATTTATCTTCACGGGGCCTCGGTGTATTGCGAGGTGGAAGGCATTGTGGAGGGGAGGGTGTGGATGGACGGAGTATGTAGTAGGTATGTCCATCGACACAATGATATAGATACTGGGGTGTCCGATCTGCGAACTCGAGGTATATAAACAAGATTCATTCTATGAAGATATGTACTAAAGAAGCTTTTCATGCTGCTCTCCTCGCTTGAGCCAGGCATGGTAAACAACAATGACCGCAAGCTGTATCGGCACGAGCACAGCAACCAAAGGCCATATCGACGATTTCGCCGCGGCCACAGTAGGGGCGGCGCTTTTGCGGTAGTCCGAAAGCTGGTTACGCATGCTCACGATTTCACGCTGCAGACCCGTAAGGTCCGGTACTGGCGCCGAGCCGCCCTTCGCGCGCGCCTCGGAGAGCGCGTTCAGCGAAGACAGCAGCGACTCTGTGAGCTGGTCTACGGCGCTCTGCACTTGCTGCAGCTTGATCTCCATGAGCTCGACGCGCGTCAGCGTCGGCTGCATGACCTCGAGGAGTTCCTGCTTCGTGAGGCCCGCCGCACTGAGCTGCCAGTTCTGCGAGTTGTCGCTCGCCGGCGCCGCATTCTTAGCCGGGGCTTCCTTAGCCGGCGCCGCTTCCTTAGCCGCATTAGCAGCCGGCGCCGCGTTCTTCGACTCGTGGGTCGGCAGCAGCTGCTGCATCTCGGACGACATTCCCTCCCTAATGCTCATGCGCTCGACGGTCAGCACGTCCTTCGTCTTGTCCGTGTTTGCCGAGATCCCGAAGTATCCGCTCGGGAGCACGACGTCGGTGCTATAGAAACACTTCTGGTTGTTCACAGTGACGACAAACCCCTCTTGAGAGTACCCGATCTTGATCGAGATCGGCACCGGCGTGTTGCGGTAGTCCAGCCGGCACAGGCTTAGCGACTCGGAGCCGACGTCCTCCAAGCTCGAGAATTTGATGGAGCCGTCGTTCAAGTGGCCGCGCACGCTGCCCAACGAAGCGCCGAAGTAGTTGTCGAGCATCACCGCCAGACCGTCGAATGTATCGTCGCCGCCGTGCGTTTTCGAGTTCTGCGGCTTCTTCAGTGGAGATGACGTGTACCAAATAGTGTATCCCGAGTTGCCAGCGGGCTCGTTTTGGTCGGCGCGCGTGCGCAAGACTGCTTCAAGCGTGAAGTCCGTGTACGGGACTACGGAGTCGAACCACACGGCGCCGCTCTGGCCGGGGCTGTGCGCAAGCTCCACGCCTGTATCGAGCACACGCGCATCGCCAGAACGCGTCCATTCCTTTTGCGAGTAAGGAGCCACAAACGGGTCGACTGCGGCAGCCGGAACGGCCAAAAGAGCTCCAATAAACATATATATCATGGTCTTGGGTTAACACGTCAAAAAAAAATGAACGCGTTTGATCTGGGGTGAATCTCATGAGAACGGCGAGGAGCCCGAGGATATAAGCAGCAGTACGGTTTTTAAGTCCGTCTTTCGTGGCACGTCCCTCGTATACACCGTTACATATTGATCTTTGCAGAATCAGACTGGCAAAGTAAGAATAGCGAAGCAGGACTGATCATAGAGAACGTGGAATGCCAAACGTCAATTTCAGTAATTATACACCTAGCGAGCTGTCCAAGTCCTTCGTGGATCTCTCATGAATCTCCGCTATCTGGGTTCACGTGACAAACGCGTTCAATTTAGCAATTCCCGTTCCCTCATCCACATCTAGGTGCCACATATGTCGCTGGAGATCGACGTTGCCGCGTTCAAACGCCGAGTTGGATTGCTACAGACGGCTCTGAATGAAGAGAAGCTCGAAGGCAGCTCTGCCTGGGTGAGTGTTCTTGGAAAGGGCGAGGAGGAGACGCAGAAGCAGCTCGCGATCACACAGCACTTCTGGTTGTTGGGCGTGCCGTTCGCGAATACGTGCATCATCGTTACGAAGGACAAGGCCGTGATTGTGGCTGCGGCGAAGCAGACGCGGCACCTCGAGCCATTGAAATCGCCGAAGGTAGACATCGTCACGAGGGGCAAAGAGCCCGCCGAGATCGAGGAACTCATGACTGGCCTGCTGGCGAAAATTATCGAGCCCGCTGGGAAACTTGCCGTTTTCGCCGGGGACAAGCCGGAATCGCCGATCGCGGCCGCTTTTAGAAAGGCTTACAGCTCGCACGCGGAGGTCGACGGCAGCGGCGTTTTCACACAGCTTCTGCAAGTGAAAGATGAGAGCGAGCTTCGCGCCGTGCGCATGGCCTCTAAGGCCGCGTCCGGACTCGTGTCGCAGTTTTTCGTGGATAAAATGAGCTCGATTCTTGACGAGGGCATCAAGGCCTCGAACAAGTCGCTTGCGCAGTCAGTGGCGCAAGCGATCGACAACACAAAGCTGCTGTCGCGGCTGAAAATCGGCAGCGAGTTCGATCCTGCCGAGCTCGACTGGGTCGCGCAGCCCGAAGTCAACGAGAACTCTGGCGACCAAGTCGGTCTTGGTGGGATTATCCGCGTCTCGCTGCAGCCCTCCTACCGCTCGTACTCGGCCGTGCTCAAGCGGACGTACATGGTGAATGCCACGAAGCAGCAGCAGGCGAACTATCAGGTGCTTTTAGGCGCGCAGCGCCGCGCGATCCAGGCCGCCGTACCGGGGAACACTCCCCAAGATGTGTGGCAAGCCGCGCGGCAGTTTTTGGAGCAAAAGGCGCCGCATCTTGTCGAGTTCCTCGTGAGCCCCGCGGGCCACGAAGTCGGCTTGGCGCTGCCGTCGCCAGTGCTCGAAGTGAAGGAGGGAAACACCGTGCCGCTGGCTGATGACAACACTCTGGCTGTGGTGCTGGCCCTGCGCAATGTGAGGGACGAAGTCAGAGATAGCGTGAAAACCGAGGACGAGGATAAGGATGGCGTGAAGACGGAAGTGAAGGAGGAAGCAAAGACTGAGACCTCGGAGCCGTACACTTTGGTTCTTGCTGACACGCTGCGTGTCGATGGGCAAGAGCCGATTGTCTTCACGGACGCGCCGAAAATGAGTACGGACATCGCGTTCGAGCTCGAGGACGAGGCGCAGTCCAAAAAGCGCAGCGCGCCGACTCGCGCCATCCAAGAAAAGGCGGCGGCGCAGCGGCGCCCGCGGGCAACGCGGGCCGCTGAGCAGCGCGAGGCCCTGGAATCGGCGGAGCGAGCGATTGAGGAGCACCAGGCCGTGTTGAAAACGAGACTTCAGGAGGGCGGTGTGCAGAAGTACGCGAACACCGAGGACGCCGAAGTTGCTGAGACCGGCCCTGTCTTTACGAAGTTCGAGTCCTACAAGCGCGAGGCGCAGCTGCCGAATGTCGCGAATCTGCGCGTCTCCGTTGACCCGCGCGCGCACTCCGTGCTCGTCCCGATCAGCGGCCGCATCGTGCCTTTCCACATCAACACGTTCCGTTCGGGCAACACGACGGATGAGGGCCAGTACGTGTACCTGCGCCTGAACTTCAATTCGCCGGATAACGCGATGGCGAAACGCGACGAGGTGCCCTACGACGATGCGGACGCGCACTTCTTGAAAAGCATCACGCTGCGGTCGCGCGACGGCGAGCGCATGCGGGACACGCTGCGGCGCATCCAGGAGCTGAAGAAGGAGACGACGCGGAAGGAGAACGAGCGCAAGCAGCTCGCCGACGTCGTCGACCAGGGTAAGCTCATCGAGTCGAAGGACCGCCGCCCGCTGCGCATGGAGCAGGTGTTTGTGCGCCCCGTCCCCGAGGGCAAGCGGCTTCCGGGCGCCATCGAAATCCACCGCAACGGTGTGCGCTACACGTCGCCGCTGCGCGAGCAGACCGTCGAAGTGCTCTTCAGCAACGTCGCGAATCTGTTCTTCCAGCCAAACGACCACGAGGTCATCACGTTGATCCACTTCCACCTCAGGAAGCCGATCCTCATTGGCAAGCGCAAGACGCGGGACGTCCAGTTCTATAGAGACGCCACAGACATGACTGCTGACGACACGGGTCACCGTAAGCGTCGGTACCGCTACGGCGACGAGGACGAGCTTGAGCAGGAGCAGGAGGAGCGGCGGCTGCGCGTGCGCATGAACCGCGAGTTCTTTGCGTTCGCCGAGGAGATCGCGCGCGCCTCAAACAGCCTCGAAGTCGACACGCCGTTCCGCGAGCTCGGGTTCAACGGCGTGCCGTACCGTGCGAACATGTTCTTGCAGCCGACGACAAACTGCTTGGTCCAGCTCGCCGAAACGCCCTTCTTTGTTGTGGAACTGAACGAGGTCGAGCTGTGCGTGCTCGAGCGTGTGCGGTTCGGTCTCAAGCAGTTCGATATAGTGTTCATCTTCAAGGACTACAAGCACCCGGTCACTCAGGTGAACAGCGTGCCGATGACACAGCTTGACAGCGTGAAGTCGTGGCTCAACGAGGTGGATATTCCCTTCTTCGAGGCCGAGCTCAACTTCAACTGGAAAGAGGTCATGAGCGTCATCAACGCGTCGCCGCGGAAATTCTTCCTTGAGGATGGCGGCTGGTCATTTTTGGAGCCCGAGGCCCCAGAGAGCGATAACAACGAGGACGACGACAACGAGGACCCTGACGAGGAGGAGTTCACGGCCTCTGATGAGGATCTTGAGGACGAGTCCGAGGAGTTCAGTGATGAAGGCAGTGGCAGTGAGTTCGACGAAGAGGAGGACGAGTCCGGCGATGCTGAGTCGGAAGTGTCGGGCGAGGATTGGTCTGACTTGGAGGAAGAAGCCAAACGTCACGACCGTAAGAAGGATCGCAAGGAGGAGTAGTGTATTATAATTATTAGGGGCTTTGTAGCCAGTGGTGTTTTGCTTATTCGAACCCGTGAAGTACATATCTATCTTACTACAATTTCACACCCGCGCGCTGTTTGCCTTTGGGTATGGACGATGCCATCGCGCAACTGTTCGAGACCTTACGCGATCGCGGCACCGGGGCGAATGAGGTGACCTATGGCCAGGAGCTGCAGGTCTCCGATAAACAGACGCGTGCGCTGGTCGCATTGGCGCAGCTTTTCCCTAATAGGCTCACGCCAGCTATCGATTTAATCGAGGCAGGCTGCTGTGTTGTGCTAATGCACAACGAGCGGACTCTGTATTTTATAGATGGAACCCCGGTGGCCATTTCGGACTGGAGTTGCTGCTGTGGCGACTTTGCGCGGCAACTCGAGATGTTGGGGCAGCCGAGTGTGAGTCGGTGGGGAGTGACTTGCCAGCACCTTCTTGCCGCATTCATCGTGCATGAGCAATTTCCAATTCTCGATTACGCGTCAGTAGAAAAGAGAAACGCATCTTTAGAGGAGATTGTTGATGCTAGTCTCGGCAGGATCTAAATAGTTATAATATACCTCTTGGGTAGGGCGGCGCGCGCACTCGATTTTTCACCGGTTTTGTAAAATGCGATGTTGTGGAAGATCCCGGTCTCTCAGTTCAGACCAGGTGTCACAAGGCGCTTTTACAGAGCAGAGAGCATCTTCCTATCACGAGAAATTCTGGCTGCTGTGAATGCTCAATCTATGCCCCAGTCCAAGATCCGCGAGGCACTGAATCACAACCTATATGCCTTGGCATCAGTAATAGCTCTGCGCTCCCCTGATCGCATCTCTTTAGAAACTCAAAATGAAATCCTTCGCGGACTTGTGCGATTCCACCCACGGTTGACACCAGTCAACTTGATGGCCCTCACAAAACTGTCCCACAAGATGGACGTTCACCTGCACAGCACAGATAAGGCGCTTTTGCTGCAAACACTTGTATTATACGGTGACCAGGAACTATTTTTATCCGGACTAGACATCCTCGACGCACTGAAGGGCGGGCCCATTCCAATCAGCGCCGTGATGCGCTCCGTGCAATTCGCCTACACATGCGGACATTTGAAGTCCTGCGAGTTGCTCTGGCTGTACATAAAAAAGCACTATCTGTTGCAGTTGCCGCGGTACACTGCGCTGATGTCTGATCTGATGCGAGCGTTTGCGCGCGCGAAGGAGTACGAACAGCTCGCGCGCGAAGTCGCCATCTACTGCATCTCGAACGCTGGGAACCCAGGAATCGCTCTGAGTATTGCCAAGGTCAGTTATATGCTGCGCGACCGCAGTCTGCTTAATCAACTGTTGCGTCACCCCGATTTCAAACCATCTCGCGCAGTCGACGGGGTTATAGCGCAGCTCGATGCTGACCTTTCGCGCGCAGATGACCTCAGTAATCAAGAGTTCAGCGGCGTTATCAAAAACATAGCTCGAAGTGACCTACAGCGAGCAGAGAATGCCGTAGAGGCTCGCCACGACGACAAAATGCTGGCGCAAATGGCGCTCGCAAATGAATATATAGAAAGCGGCGATATGCAAAAGTTCCGCGCCATTCTCAGTGAGCTGAGCGGCTTGCACGCTGCGCCAGGCGTACTTCTGAACTTTGAGCTCAAATGGCAACTGAAGCATGGCACGTTCGAGAAGGCAAAACGGCACTACCAGAACTGGCAGCATGTCCATTTACGACAGCGCGTCATCGCCCTCAACACTTTGAGCGCGCTTGCCTCGACGCCGGACGAGCTGGCGTGGGTCAAGAACGAACGCAAATATCTCGCTAGCATCCGCATCAAATGAGATTAGACCTTTAATATTCCATTCTATGTACATTTTTTTATTGATCACGAATTCGGTTTCTACTCCTGGATCTTAGCCAGAATCTCGCTGTTGCGGAAAAGGAGGAACTCGTCGTCGCCCACCTTAACCGAGGAGCCGCCGAACGGCGGGATCAAGACACGGTCACCGGCCTGGACAGTCGGGGGGATGAGCTTGCCCTCCTGATTCTCGATGCCCGGGCCTGCGGCAATGACGCTCGCAATGTTGAGCTTCTCCACGTTCTTCTCCGGGATGTAAATACCCGAGCTCGTCTGCGTCTGCGCCTTCGCGCGCTGCACGAGAATGCGGTCAAAAAGCGGCAAAATGCTCTTCACGTTGCGGATCCCAGACATAGTTTGAATTTTTCGGGTTGAAATATGTCGGGTGAGTGTGGGGTTCGCCGTTATTTTTATAGGGGAAAGGGCGGTCTTTCTAGATGATTCCGAGCTGCGCAGCAAGACCTAGTGCGCATTTCATAGATAGATAATGAAGAAATCTGCGTTGATATAAATACAATAAATAAACATCATAATATCGGCTTCGCGTTCGCCTTCTTGAGCCGCACGAGTTGCTCGACAATCTCGCTCGCAGTCGACTTGTCCTTCGTCTCCAAATCGTAGCGCTTCGGCCCGCTGGGTTTCATGACAACAATGCTGACGTTCGTGCGGACCTTACGAGACTGCTTTATGCGCACGACCTGCCGGATATGGAATGTAGTCGTCTTCGGCTGGTCGAGCAGCGACCAGTCCGTCGGCGGCATGATATGGATGTACTCGCCATCAATAACGAGGTCGCGCTCGCTTCTCCCGAGGAAATTCATCTGCTGCCGCCTGATCACAGGATACTTATAGAATCCGAGCGGCTGCATGGCCAACACTGCGTTCTGAAGCTCGTTCGTCGGCGTCTTCGTCGCCGCGGCGTGCTTTTCAGTCGAGCCGGCCGAGAGTGGCTGCGACTCTGAGCGCCGCATGCTGCCCGGTCCCTGGAGCTGGCGCTTTGGAACCACCTCGAGGGTAACAAGCGGCGTTTCCTCTTCTGTGCTCCCGGACGAGACGCCCGCCGAGGATGCCCCGCCCGAAGAGACCCCGGAAACGCCGAGTCCAATGACCGAAAGCGACGGCATAGCGCGCGGGGTGGATTTCACAACGAGCGAGCTTACGGGAGCCTTCAAGTCGAGCTTCGTTTGTGCCGAATCGGAGGACTGTATCTGGGCCCGCGGCAGCTGCTCCTGCACTTTGCGCAGCACGTACATCTCCGAATCCATCAATTTCTCGCGGCACATCTGCTCAAAGACTTCGGCGATCTTCGCGTCCTTCAACACCATTTCGTCGGTCCAGAAGGGCCGCGACAGAATCGGGTCGTATGGATACATGTACACCTTCACAATGACGAAGTCGTTACGGCTATCGCCGAACGAGGTAGCGTACTGCACGCTTGTCCGCGAGCCGGTCTTGTCGTAAACAGAGCCCTTCAAACCGGACGCGCCGTTCGTTTGGGAGGGCGGCTGCATAGACGAGAAGGTGACACTCGGCATGGGTTTCTGCTCTTGCACAGGCGCTTGTAGCAGTTGCGATGGCTGCGATTCTTTGGCCGATGCTTTCTCACCATGCTCTGCGGCTTGGCGCGTGTCCTTCTGCACTGGGACTTTCCCGTCGGGGCCAGCCGCAACGGTGCTAGGCGGGAGCTGTGCCTGTCTAGTGCTCTTCTTAAACACCACTTTATTCGGCGTGCGCTTGCTGTTTTCGCGATACTCCTGCTCAGTGGCCTTGACTAGCGCGAATTCGTCAACTTGGTACGACGCAATCGGCCTTGTGCGGTCGAGCGCGGGAAAGTCTTCATCAGGCTCGCCGTCATCCTCGACAAGATACAGATTGTACATGTTTGCGTCGCCGATCTCGGCGTCGGCAGTAAGTAATGCAAAGCCGATCGCGAGGTGCGCGGAGCAGGTATCCTTAACGGTGATTTTCAACGGCGGCTTGCCCTTCATGTGCATCGTCAACGCGAGTCCCTGGCTCTGGCCCATCTTCAGACCAGTAGTGGCCTCCAAGTACTGTTCGCGCGGGTCCCTCTGCGTAGCTGTGAGCTGCGACGTCAGCTGCGACTTTAACTGCGCGGGCTGCGGCTCGCTGCGCTTCACAAACACTTCGGGGGCCGTAAAGGACGACGAGCTCTTCTGCGAGAACCGCGAATCGGCGCGTGGCTTGCCTCTGCCTTGCTGCAGTTGCTGGTGTTGATGGCTTTTGGCAAATTTATTGTGCTTGATCTCCTGAGTCGCTCGCAGCATATCTCCTTCAAAGTCACTCTCGTCCTCGTCGTCATCCTCGTCTCCCTCGTCGTCGTCGTCGTCGTCGTCGTCATCGTCGTTGTCCTCATCGTCGTTGTCCTCATCGTCGGGATCAATACTGAGCCCAAAGTCTTTGACCTCCGAGAACGACGGCAGCATGTTCTCACCAATGGATTCCTCTGTATCAGACCGTTTTATGCTGTCCGCACGCGTCGCGAGCCGTATTGATTGCAGATCATTATCCGGGGCTCTGCCGTGGTGCCTATCCTGCTGGCTCTTCACAAGCCCGGCTATGTATGTTTCGAATTCCTCGCGGTCTTCGGGCGTCTCGTTAGACACAAGACTGTCTGTGAGTAGCAAGCTATCATCACGATGCGTTGCTGAATATGCAGATCGCAGACTATTGATGACACGTTCATTCCTGAATCTTAGTGCCATCGCCGCGTCATAGACAGGATACTTGTGTTTGGGTGGTTATCGAGGTCAAAGGGTCAATTTGCGTTTATACATGGACGTGGGTACGCGCCATGTGTTTGAGCCCAAATAGTCTCACCGTTGCCTACAGAAAACATGATTATTTATATATCTCCATCAGCGCCTTGATTTCTTGAGCACGCGGAGACTGCCTCCTGCACATTGTCAAAGTGGACCACTGCGTCGACAATGACAGTACCCCGTAGCAATATCGCACGTGACCTTCGTCGTCCACGATCCCGTCCCAATTGGACAGTAGACAGGTACCACATCCAAAGGCGTTTTTCAACCACCAAAGCCGCACTTACCAACCTGAACCAACAATGTCCTCGGTGTACGTTATTTTCGGCAGAAAGGTTCCGGCCTACCAGATCTCTATTGCCACATTCTCCGCGCTTGTCCTGGGCGTGGCCTATGCGAAGAGCGGCCCGAAGAAGGCGCCAGCTCCCGTCGTTGCTGAGTCGAGCGACGAGATGAAATTCATTGACGACTACTTGAAGAAGCTCGAGAAGGAGTAAATAGTCTTCCTGTAAAAAAAGATAGAATGATGAATGATCACCGCATGTTCTTACCTTCTTAGACGTGAATTTCACACAGAGCACTGCTCTTTCCAAAACTAACTGGCCGATGCTTTATTATCAATGGTTCGCTATCTACCATCAGGAAGTGGTCCACATTCAGTCTCATCATCAACACACTTTATACTCTACCTCGTCTGTATGCTCACTTAAATAACTGCTTGTTGGAGAGCGGGTCCTCAGCAAGCACATGATCGCGGCGGCGGATCTGGCGCGCGACTTGCGCCTCGTGGCGTTTGTGGCTCGCGTTCGCAACAACAGCCTTCTCCTGTGCGCGCAAAACGTTCGGGCTCACGTACTCCTTGTTCTCGTAGATTTTCGCGCCGCCGAATGAGCCCTCCAAAACAAGAATTGGCGTGAGGACAAACCGGGGACCGATCTCGACGAGCTGCAGCTCAGACTGCGTGTCCTTCGTCGTTGCCTCCTCGGCGATCTGGTAGTTCCGCACCCAGATCTTGTTATCAACAATACTGAACGACAATACGTGGTCCAGAAACGGCTTCGACTTGCGCGCCCTTGGCGGGACGCCAAAAATGTGCAAAAACATCTCTTTCATGAGCCGGTACTGCGGCTCCGAATTGAACGCAGCGTCGAAGCTGAGGATTGGTCGTGAGCCCTTCAGCGAGTTTCCCGTGAAGTTGAGCTCGTCCATCGTGTGCAGATTGCGCACGTGGAACTTGATCGTCGGGCCGTTCGGCGCCTTTGCCAGCCACATATACAGGTCCTGATGCTTGCGCGCCTCAAAGTACAGGATATTGTTGCAATTGTACATTTCCGCAACCTCGTTCAGCAATCCGGGATCGCCCTTGCGGTCGAATTTCGGCTCCTTGCGCGCATGGGGCATCATCGCAAATAGGTCGGAAACAAGGTGCCGGTGCCGCTGCGTCACGCCACGCGACGTCAAAAGAAGAACCCGTTGCCGATTCTTGAATTTGGGGCCCTCTCCGGAGGATCCGGACTGTTTTTCCGACGTCAATGTTTTGTAGATAGACGACATTATGAAAAAAAATATTTCGTAGGGCACGGTCTAAACCTGCTGAGAATAACGCCGGTACTAGAGTTATGCTGAGAATAAAGGCCGGCACTAGAGGTATGCAAAAACATGGAGTAATTGTATAGATTTAAAAGTTTTTCGGTCTCCACCTTCAATTTGAGACAAGCACTAATTGCTATGCAAGCACGCAGAGCCAGCCCAAACATGTGTAGAAAAGCCCCAAGGGGTATGCGGCGAGTGCGATGCGCGAAGGCAGCACGCCAGCAAAACCAAGTCCGCGCCGCGCACTCCAGATGGCCCATGCCACAAGAACAGCTGCCACGGGTATTCTGACGAGCTTGAGGTTCACAATGTGGCTGAAGGACGCCGCGAGGACCAAAGGAAATAGCGAGTAGCCCGTGATCGAGAGTGCATGCAAGTACGAGATCGAGCCGCCTAGCAGCTTTATGTTGCTTGTGATCATTGCCTGGCCCAACCAAATCAACGAAAACACGACGCTGAAAACCTGAGACTTCTGAGAGTTCGGCGCCTTGAGGCCAAGAACGAGGCTGATCACAAGACAGAAGATTAGCGGGCCCCAAAGATCCCACTCGCGGCGGGCAGCAACTTCTTTCTGATTCCATCCGACGGTTTGCAGCAGCAGCCGCCCAAATGAGCGCACGTCACGCATGATTGTCGTCAGCACCGGCTCGTCCAGGGTGTCTCCACCCGTGAACTGGTGCTGTTCGAGCCGCTGGCCATCCGGGAGGTTTTGTACATTCTGCGGAGGGGGGATCTGCGCGGGCTGAGGCGCATAATCGGGCTCAATCAGGGATTCATCGAGCTCGAAATCATCGTAGTCCGACATCAGTGGTCGTTACTGCCCTAAACTTGGCGTGCCGAATCTGGCGCGTTCGAATCGTTGATAATAATTACATCTCTTTATGAACTCATATAAATAACCGACAACATGTCTACTTAGCTGACGACTGCTTGTGCTTCCAAGCGCGCTCGAAGTACAGGTTAGGCGATGTGATCGAGCTGTCGTAGACTGTTTTGTCGTCTTTGTGCGTGAACTCGTAGACCTTAGAGCATGCGAGATCGAAGCGCCGCATTTTGACGTAGTGGTCAATGTCGGTCAAGTCGGCCTCGTCCTCGATTCCATGGGCTTTCAAGAGTTTTTCCAGATTCGACTGGCTGAGTCGTTGGAAAGGACAACCATGTACTTGGTTCGACTGCGCAGTCAGGCCCGACTTGTATATCTGCTCGCAGGACATCGGAGGGTGGTCCTTGTGGCTGCCCTTCATGCCGTACGTATAGAGCACACTGTACTCGATCTCGTTCATTTTGCCCTCATTGCCGTAGAACCGTCGGTACAGCTTAACGGCCTCTTCAACGGGCATTCCGATGTTGCGCAAAAATGTTTGGTACTGCCGGCGCTCGTCGAAATACGCATGCTTCGTCTTCTTGAGGCTGTTGTGTAACGCACTCGCGCACAACGGCAAGACATTCTCGCGGTCAAGCTCATCCAAGGCCTCGGCCGTGATATTGCCGTCAATGGCCTGCGCACCGGAGACATACTGGTTCGAGCTGAACCCGCTCATTAAGTCGAGAACCGGCTCCATTCGGCGGTCGTCCTTGAACCGGCCGCGGTGCCGCGCGAGCAACTCAAGCCCGAGCGTAACGCCCTTCGCAAACTCGCGTGCTAGCATGCTTATTTGCTGGGACTCGGGAACGTAAACAATTCCCAGTTTGACCACAACTTTGCGCTGGCGCAGCAGCTCCGTGGCCTCCTCCATTGGTACTTTAAACACAACGACATCGGGCTGGTACAACGACGGCGCCTCCGTAGCCAGTGCAGCGACTTCATCAGAGGTGGCTCTTTGCCAGGGGAGCTGAGAATCGCCCACAAACTGGCGCTGTTCTTCGAGCGACAGCATCTCATACCTCAAGCGGAAAAGCTTCGTTTCAAGGCTCGTGAATCTGTCACGCTCCTCACGCGAGCGGCATGCGCCAAGGCGCAAAATAAAGTGGCTCATGGCGTCTTTAAAACGCTCCTGCTGGACAGACGCGGAATACGTAGCCGACGGCATGGTCCGCGTGAGGGGCAGCTTTGCGTTCAGAATTGGACGCATCTGTCGCTCAAGATCCGCGCCGGATTTGTGATCCAGCGTCATCTTGTCGAGCATGTCGAGCACGTTCGCGCGATCCAACGCCCACTGCTCGAAATCGGCAATCGAGAGCTCCGTGTCGGGCGAGGGGGCCTCATGGTAGAAAGAAAGTCTGTGCGGACAGAGGTATGCACTCTGTGGGATCTCGAGCTTTACAGGCGAGATAGAGACCCGCGGCCGAACTACTGTAGACGACCTCTGCATACGCGACGCGAACTAATTCGAGGGTATATGAGGGTACGGAAGGGAACGCGTTAGAGGAGACGCTAACGCAGAGGCTTGCAGTACGTAAAGATCAATTAAATAAATAAACAAAATCCAGAGCAATGTGCCCGTATTATCCTGGTGCGTATTATTCTGGCAGAGAAACCTCCGATGGATCGAGACTCCATCCATTAGAATTCGCAATCATGCTTTGCGGGCGCCCCGACGTTTCGGACCGTGACCTATTGCGGCCTACAATCAGAGTGAGCTCTCCACCGTCATCGTCATCGTCATCATCGTCATCATCGCTCGAATTGCCACTCGAGCCTCTACTGGGATAGTCCCAGAAGCTGTCACTGTCTATAGCAGCAAGGTCTATCTCGGGAAGCCGGGCCATTATGGGCACAGTTGCCGAGTCCCGAGCAATGCCCGCTGCTTCCTTACGCGGGGGCTGCTGCGCATCAAACGTGATGCTGCGGCCACTGAGAACCGCGCCATCTGGGTGCTGATCAACTAAAGACGTGCACGACACGGCGCCACTGAGGCCGCTGCCACTGCTGATGGAGTCGTCGGAATTATGACTCTGGTTGCTCGACGTAGCAGTAGCATCGCGGACCCCGTTGCCCAACGACAGGTTCGCCATTTTGACCGTGGCCACAGTGCTCGTGCTTGAGCTTTTGCTGCCGGGCGGCTTCGGCTTCTTGTCGTCCCGTTTCCGGCTTCTCACATGGCCCGTGAGCCACGAAAACTGCTTTTTGAACCTACTCTTGATGTTCTGCCCTTTCACACTCGCATCCTGAACGGCATGATCCACATCCTCCCGGGACACCTCGATCCGCTCGCCATTATTATTGATTCCGTGCAAGTACATCTCCTTGTCATTTTTGGACAGGTTTTTCAGCATCCAGGGATGCGACTTCACCTCTGTGGCAGTGGGCCTCTTTGTCGGATCCTTGATGAGCATTTTGCGCAGCATGTCGTTCGCGAGCGCGAGGTCTTCGTCGCTGCAGAAATGAGGGAAATTCGGCTCGTCGTTAGCAATCACGCGGAACAATTCGTACTCGTTGTCGGCATCGAAAGGCAGGTATCCGTGGAGCAAGCAGAACATCGTGACGCCGAAGGCCCAGATGTCCAATTTCGCACTGATATTCGGCTGCTTACGCTCGCCGTTTTGTTGGATCTCCGTCGGTAAGCAGAGCTCCGGCGAGAAAAATGCCGGGGTCCCCACTGTTTTCGCGAGTTCCAACTCGCTCTGTGGGGTCGGGGCGTTCGAAATGAGGTACGACACACCGAAGTCCGAGATCTTCACGACGTTGTCGTCGGCCACGAGTAAGTTCGCGGGCTTGATGTCCCGGTGAATGACGTGGTTCATATGCAAATACTCAAGGCCGAGAGCCAGATCGCGGGCTAGCGAGCGCGCTTGCTCCCGCGTCAGCGCCGGTTTCCCGTCCGGGAGCTGCCATCTGATTTCGCCTTTTTGGCAGAACTCGAGCACAAGGTATATCTTCCGACACTTCGCATCGTCGAGCACCTCAAGCAGCCGCACAATATTGGGGTGCTGACATTTCTTCAGAATCGCTATCTCGCGGTACACCTTTTCGAGCTGCGTGGACGACTGCGGCCAGCCCAAACGCGGCTTTCCTTTGCGCGAGATCACCTTTATAGCCACGTAAGTGTTGTTCTCAACATCGAGCCCGAGCTTCACGCGGCCATGTTCTCCTCGGCCGAGCTCTCGCACGATTTCATAAGTGTTTAACGTTTTGCGGCCATTAACTGGGTTGTAATCGATCTTGATGTGCCGCGTTTCTTTCACATGGTTCTCCAGATCAGCGTTCAGTGATGCGGATGACGGGACCTCGGGCACGTACGAGCTGTCGAGACGCCCGAACGAAGCCACGCCAGACGAGTTCGCTGATCCAGGCGGACTTTTACTGGAGAAGTTTGGCGGCGGCCGGCCCGAGCGACGTGCTTCCCCGTCGCGTGCCGGATTCATGGCCTAGCTCCTGTTGTGTCCTATCGAAGAGGATCAAACAAGAGATCTGAGGGAGGAGAGTGGAGACACAGAGCGTCAAATGTGACCGTGTTTATAAAATGACTCGTATCTCTCTCTTGGCCAGCACTGTACTAGCGACTAATTGGGGTCTGGTGGAGAAGTTGTACGAATAACACGAGGTTCCACGCGAGAATGTACACGGGTTGGGTGAGGTACTGTGCGTGCTATGTTACATGGACTCACGATACTGGAGCTGACTAAATCGCACGCGTCTTCGTGCGGCGGCACCTGAAAAACCTATCACATGTAAGAAAAAAAACCGAAAATGATATACTAACGCGAGCCCGGTACATATTTGTAAATTTATTAGCCATATTTCGCGACAAAAAAGTGGCATGTGTCATTGATAGCACATATCCACCTAACCCTGTATGTGTTCACTTGGCTCTATGGTAACCTCCTGATCCAGAAGCCATGCAAAATGTGGCTATCAGGAGGGCGTTTCATTTTTGATTTTCTCGTCCTTGATTTTGACTTCTGGAGCAGCTGCTGGAGTGTCCGCAACATCTGGTTCAGCTTTCACCTTTTTAGATGGAGGCTCGGTTTCTGCCTCTTCAGAGGACTCTGAGTTCGTCCGCTTCGAATTGTCTGTGTCTTCGTCGAGAATCTTGGCTATGGTGTCGGCATTGTCTAGAATAATCTTGAACTGAGCAGCCGTGAGCGAAATGCCCTTCTTTCCGGGGAGAATTTGGCCATTCTTCAAGTACATTTCCCGGATATCAACGAGCAGAACTTTTTTGAATGGCCGCACGGCCAGGCGCTTGTTGTTGCCGAGCTCTAGATGGTACTTGTCCTCGTCTTGATCCATCAGGTCGAACTAAGAGGCGGTTAGGTACACACCCAGGTGAGTAGATCAGCCCCTCAGCCTTGGCCCATACATAATTTAGTGGGTGCGTGGACTCGATCCAATTTTCGTACTCACCGTGGCCGGACGCTAGTGCGCAATGTTCAGCAATCGATACATTCAGCGCAAGGTGGCGGAAAACGATGCCCGTGCATGCTTCATATGCTATCGCCCAACGACCGCCGTGATGGTCAATGAGGATGGCAACGTCGACTTCTTCTATGCATGCCCCGCGCACCTCGACGACCCGGGCTTCGCCTCAATGGATCAAGCAACGCAAGCTGCTCTAAAAGAGCAAGAGCGCAAGCAGCAGGAGATCAATAATCTACGGAAAGAGTGGGAAGAGGTACAATCTAAAAAGCAAAAGACGAGCGACGAGTCTGCGCCGCCACTACCGCCACCGCCACAGAATCAAAGTTCGGCAAGAATACGTCGGGTGTATGAGCTGAATCGTGGCGTGTACAATTTGCGTTTAGGAGCAAAGCGTCGTGTGGCACAAGAGCGAAAGACACAAGCAATGCTCAGCAATCCCGACCTTTTCCCCTCGGCACCCAAGCATTCCCCGGGATAAATTAATTCTAGTTAAGTACATTTTCCAGAAACGTCTCCCACTTCCCGAGCCGGTTCGCTGTAACGCTTCCATCAAGTATTTCGACATCCGCCTCCAGGTCGGCGAACTCGAAATCTTTGCCGTCGAGCCCCAGAAATTCCTCGTGCTCCCAACTATCGTCCGTCGTCTCGCTGCTTTGTACGGTCCGCGATTTGAGGTTTCGGAGCTCCGTCAACTCGGCTTCGAGCAGAGTGCGCACTTTGTTTACAGACAAGCTGTTGAATTGGTCGTATTTGTTCGCAGCAATGAGTACCGGGAACCTGCGCCTTTCCGCTGCTTCCAGTACCGTCATGAGCGGACGCGCCGCCGCACGGATTTGCTCCGCGCCGCTCGCAGCATCGAGCACAAATACTACAGCCTTGACGTTGCTGTCTTTGAGGTGCAGCCGGACATGCTGTACAAGACGCTCGTTTCCAGGCGTATCTACAAGCGCCACTTCGGGCTTTATTTCGAGTGGGGCTTCATTTGAAGTCAAGCTTGTGACGGTTTCGTACGGCTTTTCACTGTTAGTCCAGCGCAGAAAGAGCGACGTCTTCCCCGAACCAGAGGGGCCGGCTAGTAGCACGATTGGTGGTCTTTTGTTTGTGGATCTAGTGAACAGCCACAAGGTGACCACCAGCAGCACAAGGAGGACCACGAACGCAAGAATAAATGACGCGTTTATCATGGTAAGGAGGGTACGTATAACGTAGAACTGGGACTCAATCTATCAGAGTGAAAAAGCACGAACAATATAGCAGTTATCTAACAAAAGCCACGGTTTTATATCTTTTACCTAGATACTTTTGAGAGCGCCGAAGAGGCACCATTTCTCAGCCTTGACTTCTTGGACCCTTACGCACACCTACTACCCACCTGAAATTTCACTTTGAGTCATGTCCACGTTCGGCAAACTTTTTAGCGTTACTACGTACGGAGAGTCGCACTGCCGCTCCGTAGGCTGCATTGTTGACGGCGTTCCACCTGGCTTGGAACTCAGCGAGTCTGACGTGCAACCTCAGCTCACGAGGCGTCGTCCTGGCCAGTCTAAACTCACGACGCCTCGCAACGAGGCGGATGCCGTCGCTATTCAGAGCGGCGTGGAGATGGGTCGGACGCTAGGCACCCCGATTGCTATGGTCGTTATGAACAAGGACCACCGCCCGAAGGACTACTCGGAGACGGACGTCTACCCGCGGCCGAGCCACGCCGACTATACGTACCTTGCCAAGTACGGCGTCAAGGCTGCGAGCGGCGGTGGCCGCTCGAGTGCTCGAGAGACTATTGGCCGCGTTGCTGCGGGTGCGATCGCAGACAAGGTGTTGAAGCTCGCTCACGGCGTTGAAATCGTCGCGTTCGTCACCGGTGTCGGCTCTGTGCAGATGCCGAGAGACGCGGGTTCTAAGGACTACCTCGAGCTTCTCGATACGATCACGCGTGACGAGGTCGACGAGGCTGGCCCCATCCGGTGCCCCGACGAGTCTGTTGCGAAGCAGATGGTCGAGCTTGTTGAGAAGTGCCGCGACGCGCACGACTCTGTTGGTGGCATTGTGACATGCGTCATTCGTGGGCTTCCCGTTGGTCTTGGCGAGCCCGTTTTCGACAAGTTGGAGGCAGAGCTTGCGCACGCAATGATGTCGATTCCGGCTACGAAGGGGTTCGAGATTGGCTCTGGATTCGCCGGCACAGCGATGAAAGGATCAGAGCACAACGACATGTTCTACTCGGAGGATCATACAGGCAAGCTTCGTACGCGGACGAATTTCTCGGGTGGTATCCAGGGTGGTATCTCGAACGGCGAGAACGTCTTTTTCAATGTAGCATTCAAGCCACCGGCGACCATCTCGCAGGAGCAGCACACGGCGACTTACACAGGAGAGGATGGCGTGCTTGCAGCGCGGGGCCGTCACGACCCGAATGTTGTACCGCGCGCCGTGCCGATTGTCGAGGCGATGGCATCTATCGTTACCTTGGACATGCTTATGCAGCAGAATGCGCGAAAATCCCTCTCTGCTCTGTAGCGGTGTGTTGTGTATATAAGTATCAGCAAATGTTATGAAAAAATGAATGCTATATATAGCTATCTACATGTGTAGAGTTTAGTGTATGATTTTAAATGATGGCAAGTACCGCAGCTGCTACTGCAGCTCCAGCAACGCTAGGACGCCAGGTCTGACCAATTGCAGCGTTCGTAGAATCGCTTGCAGTGCTAGTTGATGTACTGGTGGAGGTGCTGGTCGTAGTAGTCGCAGCCCTCTTCTGAATCGGTGCATCAAGTGAAGTTTCCTTGGGAGCCGGATTCGCAAAAGAAGGGGAGTACTGCATCCCGCTATTTTTAACAGTCTGTGCAGTCTCACCCAATGTTGATTGCTCCTGTGAGCCTAAGTTTTGATGAAACCCGGCAGCCGACGGAGTGGCCTGCTGCGGTTGCTGAGACATGACGAAGGAGGACAATGCTATCCGGGATTCTTGAACAGGTTGGGACCATGCAGCCACAGATGGCTGCGACATCGATGCAGAGGATACTCTCAATTGTGACGAAACAAGTGCAGGCTGTGAAACCAAGGCAGACTGTGAAGAGACCGATATAGGCTTCGAAGACATTGCTGCAGGCAGTGAAGATACAACGGATGACAACTTGGATTTCGAAATGGCAACAGAGGACCCGGAAGTAGCAAACTTGTGCTTAAAACTGGTGGTCTTAGTCGAGGATGCGAAAGAGGTGCTACTCTCAGAAGCAGATGAGGAAGTTGTCGAGGTGGAGGTGTTGCTTGTAGAAATGTTGAAGTAAGGCGAGTAATTCTCTTCATCATCAGCTTCGATTTCAATAGTATAGGACCCAGCAGAGACGTTTGAAGGAACTGTCCAGTCGTATGACCCTGCGTTGGTGATATTGCTGGCAATGGTTTGCACAGTCTCGAGATCGTCCGAGTCACCAGTGCGAAGAATCAAATTGGCAGTTGATCCGGAAGTGTTCGTCCATTTTATTTCAAGACTGTCCCCGATGTTTACCGTAGCGGATTCAGATGGGTAAGTGAAGGCATTGGAGGCAGCCGAAACTCCTGCGGCGAAGAAGGTGAAGGCAAACATGATGTCAAATGGAGGTGCTCCTGATGTATTTCTAGTTGCAATTATACAGAAATTGCGAAGACTTATATACTTCTGGTAGGAACTTTGCGGCTGAGCTTATAGCCTGTTTTCCTCGGCTGAGGGTTACGCGTCGCGCAGTCCAGGTTTAGCGGTCCGTGACGAGATACAGAACAACCTGTTTAGAACCTCAGTTCATTTACTATTTCTTAGTTTCTCTGCCTAATTTATCACAATTATACTGCTCGAAAGGCAATTTGTTCTTTCGTACTTCCAGTTTGAAGTTGTCAAATCATCGTACCCTTCTGCTTTTATCCGCAGCAGGGACACCTACCACGGAGATTTTTAGACGACTGACTGACTGCGCTTATTAGAACCCTGGACCCAGACGTGAGCGAAATCGAAAATAGAACAATCGGCTGCTAGCATATACGCCCATTTCTGTTGACTCTAAAGTAGGAATAAGAAGTCACCACTTTTATTGAATAAATATTTATAGATCGAAGTCAAAATCCAAATCGACGTTTTTAGCCGCTTTGTCGGAGAATGGATCAGACCCGATTGAATTGCTAGACCTGCTTGACCTTCTCGACACAATGTTGCCGCGCCTCGATCCTGTTGTATCAGTGCTACTTCTCCTTTCTGGCTCGCTCTTCTCTTTCATAACCCCGCTATCAAAAGTATCCACACTTGCCACACTTTCAAATGAGCCGCTGTTCTGGTATAGCACTGGGGTTGGAGTCTCAGAGTGGCCATCCGGGTTGACGACATGAAGACTTCTACGCTGCGACATCACAAGATTGTTGCCGTTGACAATGTGCACACTTCCCTCATCGTCCGACTCTCCTCGTGGTAGTGGAGGTAGATCGGCCATTGAACGATGAGGCGTCCAGTAAGCATTTTGCGACCATGTTGAAGCTGCAGTACTGCGCGAAGACTGCTGTCTCTGAAGCATGCTGATGCGATTCGGTCTCAAAAGCAAACGCTGCTCGCGCCGACGGCGCCACCACCACCAGATGCCAACGCCAACAAGGCAAAGGAAAATCACGGGTAAAAGCGTCGAAACCACAGCAATCACTGCTGTAGAGGTACCACCAGTATGCTTGTCTGTGGTGGTGAGTTTGTTTACACTGACCTGCTCCACGGGCTGCCAACCCGACGAAGAGCTATTTGTGGATCCATAGAGTTCGATCTGATTTGACTCTTCATCCAGATTTGCAAGAGTACTGTAAATGGTCGACCCCGCATAAGTCACATTTAAAGAGCCCTCATTACTGCTGCTACTGCTCGTGGAACTGCGCTTACTGATCGATTGGCTCGAAGATGCCGCGACTGACTCAGTGTCCCAGTACCAGCCGGAACTATCTGATCGTCTCAGCATGCAGACTTGCGGTTGCGCTGCATAGCCCGCAACTTCGCCTCCAATAACTACGATGTCGTTTATAGCCGCTGTGCCATTTTGACCATCAGAAAATATTGGCAAGAGCAGCGCATTTTCGCGGCTATCAATTCCCGAACTGTTGGAAACGGATTCAAAATTCCAGGATCCGTAGCTGAATAGTGCAATCTGTTGCATAGATATCCAAGCGCTGTCTGCTCGGCCACCCAAAACTAGTGTTTCGTAGTCGCTCAATGCCAGTGTAGCCGCGTTGCTCATCGAGTGGGGTTGCACACTTTCATCAACAACTTCGGTGAAGGTGCTGTTGTTCAGGTTGAATGAATAGAGACTTTTTTGAGTTTGGTTGCCACAGTGTCCACCGTAAATGTAAATTGTGTCAGCATTCCGATCAATCCACACAACCTGACCTGACTGTGCCCAATTCTGGGTTTTTGCATTCGATTGCGCGAGTGAAGCCCACTCGTCTTTCTGGGAATTGTACTGGCTGATCTCTATTGGAGAAGTGCCACAAGATCCCGAGCCCCAGATGGCCATCAAATGGCCATCACTGTCTACTACGAGGCTTGAATTTGTGGGTGCTGACGATATCTTCCGAAGCGACTGATTTATATCGCTGGTTGTCAAGTTTGTCTCGGAGATAGGCAGCTTGTACAGCGAGCCGTTTGTCGACTGCAAATATGCAGTAGAGAAATTGGCAGAATAGACGGTTTGCCAGCTATCACACAGTGCCAATAATGGCAAACTCAGCAAAATAGCCAGTGCCATATTATGTGCAAACGAGTAAATGAAAGAAGAGTATCAGATCAATGGCTCGGCTTAGTTAAGGACATGGTAAACAACTGCCCCGTACCCAACCACCCGACTTGTCAGGCTTAGCCATTGAATAAAATAGAACAGCCACGCGATATAAATTTCCAAAACAGTACACGCATATGCATCAGAAAAAAAGCCGTCTATTTCCCGATTGGTGCTAATGACTGACCCAAGCGCCTGCATGTCGCGGCCATAGGCTAAACCAAGCCGCACCAAGCCTCCTACTCATTTTTTTAATTAAAACAATAAACGGTTCTCCTTTTTTTGACCGCAATCATAGCCACTAGTCGTTTTCTTATTTTTCACTCGGACCTGTGTCTGCCTCAGCTCGATGCCTCAGGACGAGCTATATTAATTTCCCTTGCCCTGTGGCTACTGAAAAATCATTATGTTCTTCGGCGCTGGGATCCAGTCCAGGCTCGCCCGCATATTCTTTGTGCCGGTGCGAACGGCCACAAAGCGTGCGTCTGGTGGTAAATCTGCGAATAACCGCACGGCTGGCCGCCGCCTTGGTCCGAAGAAAGGAGAGGGCGAGTTTGTCAGTGCTGGCGACATCATCTGGAGACAGCGCGGAACTCGATTCTACCCAGGCGAGAATGCAGGAATCGGCCGCGACCATACTATTTACGCGCGTGAGCCAGGCTATGTGCGGTTTTATAGGGATCCTTTCCACGCGAAGCGCCGTTTTATTGGGATCGCCTTAGGCCACAACTTGCGCCTGCCGACGCCGCACTTCGAGCCCCGGCGCCGCAGACTCGGGTTCCAAGTGATTGACAACCCGGAGATTGCTGAATTCGAGGCGGATTTTCTCACGCGCAAGGAGACTAAACGCGTTCACGCGCTCAACGACATTGCGGGCGCGCGCGCTGAAAAGAAAGAAAAGAGACTCTCAGAATATCGCCAGGTCTTACCCGAGATCAGCGAGCCTCAGCTCATGAGACTGGACTCGATTTTCCAGTTCATGCGCGGCAGTGGCCTGCCATACAATACTGCGCGCGATCTGGTCGATTCGATTGCGCGCGAAGATATCAACATTTTGTCGTGGACCGGGAAGGACTCAACCGAGTCAGCGGCGTCAAAATTGGATGCGTACACTCAGGAGTCGGCTGTTGTCGATGCGAAAGTGTGCTTCAGTCCTCAGGCGAAGCTCGTGCCCGTTGACGCCGTTTCTGAAGACGCGAAAAAGGCCGCTCTTGCTAAGATCACGGCTCTTGCGCAGCCTCACCTCGATAGCCCCGAGGGCACTCCTCAAGACGTGGTTGAGCAAATCTATGCAGTGTTCGCTGAGTCGCCCGCGTTCTCCGAGTCTGAGCAATCACAGCTGCTGAAACAGCTTCTGAAACGACCTCTGCCCATCGCGGTCACCAAAGAAACAAAGAAAGGCTTCGAAGCAGAGGTGAAGAAAGGCGCAGGCAAGATTCAGAGCGTTTGGGACGCCAAGAGCAGCAAGATTCGGCAGTACTTTGTACCCAATGGTGCGAAGCTCCTCTTTGTTTAAGCTCTCACATAATGTACATACATATATCACCTAGCCTATTAGAGGATCATACGTTTTTATCTCGCTGCAGCCCGGCTTTCCAGCGTACTGCTGGCCGCACTGCCATATATACTTGAACCTCCCCTTCGCGTCGGGCAGTGTCGGGCGCATTAGCATGGGCGCTTTACACCGACAGAGTGGCGGCTTCACATTGTTCTTGTACTGTCTGAAAGTGAGGCTGATGCGGACGGTGCCGATGAGTGCGTCCGGATCGAGGATTGCCGATGGCGGCACGCAGTGCTTGAAACGCTCTTGGCAGTATGGGTGCATGATCAGCAAAGAGTTGTGTGGCACACTAATCGAGTATGTGGGCCGCTGCGGCGGCAGATGGCGATCCTTCAAACGAAACTCGCGCGTGCACCCCAGCGAGAGCGCTGCAATGATCGGGCGGGGCCCCAAATTCGTGAGCTGGTCAGAGTGGTAGTCCAGCTTATCCGCACGTCCAGCGTAGCGGTTCGCAACACACATCTGCGAGTGCCAATGAGGGCTGAATTTCTGCACAAATTCTTCAACGGCTTTACTAGCTCGAGCCATCTCCGGTGACATTTTGTGCATGCGCTTATGGTCGGTGGCGCGTCCCTGGTACATCACCGGTATTTTTCCATTGAGGATATCGTCAATGCAAGTATAGACGGCCGTGCTATGACTGGACTGGACTTCGCGGTCGAATAAATGGAAGCGGTTGTGGTCCCATTCGCGCGACTCGGCTTCGAGCTCGAGGGCTAGCTGGTTTGCTAAACTCGCGTCCAGAAATTCGGGATGTAAAGAGCAATAGATTTGTGCGTTCTCAACTTGCTCGCTCGAGTACAGTCGGACCACATCGCTGCTTGTTTTAGTCACTTTTGTCGGTTTCTTCGCGGTCCGTTCATCAAACGTCATCTGCCGCTTTTTGGATCCAGACTGAACGCCGAGTAATCGGAACACCTTGTTCAAGTTAGCGTCGCAGGACACAATCAATTCGAGGACCATGTTCGGATCTGCCTCGGGGACCTTCTTCAAGACCGCGTCTATAAGATCCGAGGTCGACATTTGTGGCAAGGAAGGCGCGGGCTGTAGAGGCAAGGCCACTAGTATAGAAAACATCATAGCAGAGCGCGTGAGTCCCATTAATTTGACTACCTAGCATATTTACTGGTTAAGTTGCACATTGTACTGGACCTGCTGGTACCCGTAGGGGTTCTTCTGTGTCCAGTGCCACAAGTCGCGGCACGCGTCATCGACGGTTAGCTCTGCCTTCCACCCGAGCTCCTTATTTGCACGGTCTGGTTTGGCCGTGAGGTTCAGCACATCACCTTCTCGGCGATGTGTCACGACCAAAGGAACATCGTGGCCGATCGCCTTCTCAAATGCGTGCACGACCTCGAAAACAGTGGACCCGTGGCCCGTGCCGAGGTTCCATGCGCGTGTGTATCCATGATCCGGGTCCGGCTTGACCTTCTCAAGGTAGTCGAGCGCCGAGACGTGGCCCCTAGCGAGGTCCATAACGTGGATGTAGTCGCGGATCGGCGTGCCGTCGCGCGACGGGTAGTCGTTGCCGAACACGTAGAGCTTCTCGCGGCGGCCCGTGGCGACCTGCGCGAGGTACGGCAGCAAATTGTTGGGAATCCCCAGCGGATCCTCGCCAATGTCGCCCGAGGGATGCGCGCCGATTGGATTGAAGTAGCGCAGCAGGGCGACCTTCCATCCAGGATTCGCGTAGCTGTGGTCGCGCAAAAGATGCTCAATCGTGATCTTGGTTTCGCCGTACGGCTGCAGCGCTTCCTGCGGGCACTCCTCGGGGATTGGAATCATGTTCTTGAATCTCGTCGCATCGCCGTAGACAGTGGCGCTTGACGAGAAGACGAAGTGCTTCACGCCGTACTTTTGGAGCACACGAACGAGCTGGATCGCACCACCGACATTACAGTCGTAGTAGTCGAGTGGCTTTTCGACGCTCTCGCCGACCGCCTTGAGGCCAGCGAAATGGATGACCGCTTCAATGTCCTTGTGCTCTTCGAGGACCTTGCACATTCCCTCGTAGTCGCGTAGATCAACCTTGTAGAATGGGATTCCTGAGTTGGTTAGCTTTTTCACTCGTTCAATCGACTCTTCACTCGAGTTGCTCAGATTGTCAACAACGACAACCTCGCGCCCGGACTCGATTAAGGAAACACATGTGTGGCTACCAATGTAGCCGGCTCCGCCTGTAACAAGAACTTTCACCATATCGATCTAAGAGAAGGTGTCACAATGCAGGGTTTCTCCACCCCCACCCCGCGCCCCGTCGTGGAGTTTCTCAAAACGAATCACGCTGCTAGATCTAGACAGGTGCAATACGAGTTAAACGTCACTTAGGTCCCCGATGAACTAGATCGATCGATCTATCCTTTGAAGACGTCTGCGTATCTGGCAAACATTAATGCGTGGTCCTGATGGCATTCGGGGAGTGTATACAGCTGTACGTAGTCATCATATCGAAGCATCGTCATCGCGCAGCAGAATACTGCGTAACCCAGGGACGCGCGTGCATGCTTGCGACATACATACTTTGCTGGACTATAGTAAATTTAATTCCTAAGGTTGCTAGCTCGATCGATGCTCTATGCGAGGTAGTGTCACCTAATTACGAACCGTATCAATTTGGGACATTGATCACCACTTCCAAGAAGTAAGTTTGTATCTAGAGGCACTTTGTATCATAATCGCTGCTACGTCTACATCACAATTTGTTCTTCGAGCCGTTCACGGCCACCAAGCCCGGGTAGTGCACGAGCTCCGGTCCGCCATTGAACCACGCCGCACCATCGACGACAAGAATATGCCCCGAGACGTAACTTGCGGCAGGCGACAAGAGGTAAACGGTGGCATTTGCGATGTCAACGGTTGTGCCAAACCTCTGCAGGGGGATGAGCTCGTACGCCCGTTTCTTCAAGTCCGCCGGGATGAGTCTATCTGCACCTTCAGTGCCCCCAATCGGGCCGGGCGCGATCGCGTTCACTTGGACTCCGGAGGGCCCGAGCTCCAAACTGAGGGTCTTGACCAAGGAATCAATGCCCGCTTTGGCAGCAGAGGCATGGGACTGCATCGGGATCCCTTTGTATTGTAAGGTAGCAGACACAAACAGCAATTGGCCGTGGTGCTCACGGAGCTGCTCCAGGGTGGCTTTCGCCGTGTTGAACGAGCCGAGGAGGTCGATCTCAATGACGCGCCGGAAGGCTCGTGCGCTCAGGTCAGCGAAATTCGCCAAGTAGTTACCCGCCGCGCCGGCAATCACATAATCGATGCGGCCTAAAGTAGCCACGGCCGTGTCGACGGCACTGCGGATCGATGTGATATCGGCGACATCGACTTTGCCCAGTCCAAGGACCTTGGCGCCGGGCCTAAGGGAGGCGATTTCTTTCGCTGCCTTCTCAGTCTTCTCGACATTCCGGCCAATGATGCAGGCATCAGCGCCCAGCAAAACTAGGGCCTCCGCCTGCACGCGGCAAATGGTACCCGCACCGCCGGTGATAAAGACGACTTTATTCGCGAAAATTCCGGGCTTGTACACAGAGGTCTTGAGGTAATCCGGGGTGAGTGTGTTTGGCATTTTATAATACAGTAGCTGATAGAGGTTTAATTTACTTTACGGTATATGTATCACGTTTCGAGAGGCGGGGGCCGGGGTTAAGGAACGCGGGGAAGCCCCTGCTGCTTGGGCCACTTTGCCGTTGCGCTTGAAAGCACTTTAAAACATGACAAACATATTCCAGCTCCACATGTGAATGCTGCATTACCACACGGCAGATTTGCCGTGCGTTGTCGCCAAACATAGACAGTATCCGCTCAACAAGCTCGCATGACTGTTACCCAGCTTGAGAGCATCAACAACCTATGATCTAGACTTATGCGAGCATGCTCCTAATCCCCATCGTGAATACATCAACATGCGTTGCATCAAACTGTGCGAGACCTTATCTTTCACTCATATCGTAACCACACCACAAGCGGTTCCCTCCCTTACCCATAACATAGAGACGAAAGTTGGCTTTTCACTATGGACAAATCTCTGGACGAAATCATCGGCGAGTCGCGGCCACTGTCTACTGAAAACGCCTCGTCGTCTCGTGGTGTTAACAAGCGGCAGCCTCGTCGACGGGGCGGTCTCGCGGGCTCGGGCTCCGCAAGCTCCGCGAAACCCCAAAAAACGGTCGTTATCCAGAACCTGCACGACAACATCAGCGAGGATGATCTTCGCGACCTGTTCAGACAGGTGGGTCCTGTTGTACGGGTCGAGATTCAGCGCAACGGCTCTGGGAACCGCACAGGTGTCGCGTGGATTGTTTACGACTTCGCCGAGGACGCCGTTGTGGCCGCTGAGCGCTACAACAAGCGTAAGGCCGCCGGCAAGGTCATCACCGTGAAAAGAGTTGCCCGCGTCGGCGACAAGGGCACGGCAACGGTGTCCTTGAGCGAGCGGATTGGACCGGATAGCGGCAAGTCCTCGCGGTCGCGCCGGCGCCGGAAGAACGAGGGCAGCAAGCCGAAACCAGCTGGACCGCCGCGCGCGCGCAGTGCCGCGGATCTGGATGCGGAGCTTGACGCGTACATGCAAGTCGATGCCCCTTTGCCTGACTCGGGCGCTCAGCAGCCCAGTGAGGCGCCAGCCGACAAGACAGAGGAGGCTATGATCGAGGTATGATCACGGGGAGAGCGCCCACGAACCATGTATACTTCGAGAACCACTAGTATATATTGAAAAGAAATGAACTTTAGACCCTTTTTTTTTGAGCGCGATTGTGCCAAAATAATATTTGTATGTAGTGTTTTATCATATGCTCTAGATAATCCTCGGTGCTAGAGAATTCCCCAGGCATCCTCGCAGCCATGGCAGAATTTCGAGATTGCCACGGACGCCGAGAGCGGGTACTGTGAAACGCTGATCTTCTCATCCACAAACTCATCAGCAAAGTCGTCTTTCCCTCTTGCGATAGCTCCCACGAATACGCACAGGGACTGGTTCGGCTCGAGCGAGCTCTGTACGTACTCCTTCACGGACACCGGCTTCGCATCCGAGCTCAGTGTGATTTTTTTGCAATTGTGCGGCAGGTGGTCCGTGATCGGGTTCTTGATGACCTTGAGCAACTTGTCCTCGCTGTTGACGGACCGAATCGACAACTTGTCCAGCAGTTGCACCATGAGACCACTAAACCGTTTGAACGTTCGTGGGATACGTACGCTCGGGTTGACCTCTATGAGCACTCCCTTCGCGGTGTGAATGTACACTTGCAACTTCCCGGCCTTGTTGATCGGCGAGTCCAGAAGCGTCAAAAGACACTGGTGTGTGATGTCTGGCCTCACGTCACTAATGTCGCGCTTCATGTGTTTGATGAGTCCTTGGTGGTCGTCGCAGTTCAACAAGGCGTACCGCTCACCGTTGTTACTTTTCACACGGTGCGCCTCAAGACACGCTTGAGACAGCACGACAATTAACCTCTGAGTCTCCTTGTCTTTAGAAGTCAGCACCTTAGGCGCCTTGGGCACCTGCGGAATATTGTTCACTTCCTCGGCCTTAATTGACATCTAAAGAAAAGTACAATTGCGAACAACTCTTCTAGAGAAAGTGAAATTTCCTTGAAATCTTTTAAGGGTTCGGGAGAGGAAAGGTAGAGACGGTGAACAGACGCCAGTATGACGTTGCGGAGCTCATTAGTTGAATAAACGTCACTTAGCACGATCTTTGTATTTCTGCACCACATAGTTTATGTACTAGATCTCTAAATACCTACGCATTTTTATGAATTGATGAACGTCTACTCTCACCTCGCCTCAGTCCAAGGGTTGTTCGCGTTTCCATCAAATGGATTCCGAGTCGGACGACCAAATTCTGGGTGCATTCGATAGTTCATCGCAGGAAGATGTCCCCATTAGTACGTCGGCTCCGGCCAGAAACTTTCAACAGGAAGTGTATCAAATGCTTGGCGAGAATAGAATACTTCGTAGCAAACTCGAGAGCATTAAAGCCGAGCACCAGAAGGCCATGAACGACCTTATCAGCGACCAAAATCGGATTAGAGACGAGCAAAAGCATGAACTCGAGGAGTACAAGAGAAGGGCACATACTGAGCAACTTCGACACGAGTTCCAGCTCAAGGAGCTCAAGGCCAAGGGGATGATTCCTGAAGTCACGAATCCCACACCTCCTGCGCCGTCGCAAAAACAAAAGTCCTCTACAACAACGCCCAAGAGAAGGACCGACGAGCCGTTCAGTGACGGCTTCGTTGTGAAAAGACCTCGTTCGTCTGGTCTGTCGCCACGCCCTTTACAAGAGCAATTGCCGTATCCACAGTTCGCAGAGTCAGAATATAATGAGCAGCGCATGATACTGGCTTTTCTGATCGCCCATAAAGCCCCGGGATTCCCGGGACCAAGCATGCAGTTGCTATATGAAGTACCCACCCATGTCGAGGGTGTTTCATTGGGCCAAGACTTTGCAATAAGCGCGACCCGTGATGAGCTGCTTCTTAAAATTCTGTCACACATTGGCTTGAGAGCAGATGAGTTCAACTCGGACGTCACTGCCTTGCTTTTGTCGCTGCTTTATGACTTGTTATTTGTGCCGACTTCTTTACAGCCGAAAACAATGGCAGATGCCCCACAGATGCTGATGGATACTCTGGTTGGCTGGTTGAAAGAACTGCGGCCGCTTCCGCCGCTTTCCGAGGTCGAATTGCTTGGAATGATGCGGCTAGATGCAGCACGTAAGTTTATTGTAAGTGTGTATGCGCTGGACGCACTGCTTGCAATGAACTGGGAATTTGACCTGTCAGTGGAATTGATCAGACTCCTATTTGCGGCGCAGGACACTCCACAGTTGTACATTCGAGGATGCGACCTCATTTCGCACCATTCCTCAAGCGTTGTAGCCGCTATGCTCGTGAGAGAGCCACCAAAAGTGGTTGTTGAGGGTCGTGAAAGTACGCTTTTACGCCTCCTCCCCGATTCTGTCATGCCCGGGTTTCTCATGCCTTCAACAGAGATGCTTTTCCGTGGACTATCGGACACAAAGGGGTACACTGTCGTGCAGTTTGTTGTGAACATACCCGTGAATTCTGCGCACTTCCGCATTGTGCAGCGTGTCGAGGATTTCCGTGAATTCATAAATTGCGCGGTCGAACGCTCTCATGACTTTGTCAAAGAGGCCCAATGCGCATGGATCCGCGCGGCGCAGGCGGCAATTGAGTCCAACGTCGCGGACTTCTCCACGGAGGTTGGTTTGGACTGTGGGGTTCTTGAACTGCTCAATTACGGTCTAGAAACCGTGGGGTTCAAGGACAATCTTGTAGTGCAGCTGGCCGTGATGTACTTTTGGTGTCGCGATGTTGATGCTCTGCGCAAGTCGATGCCTCTACATAATTTGACTGAACTCTGCGTTTGCTTGACGATCATAGTGAATGCTGATGTTAGCGAACACAACCTCGTGGGCAAATCGCAGGATATCCTTCGTGATATCTCGAGTCTCGAGGAAACCGAACACTTTGAAGACGCCTTTTGGCCGCCGGATGATGAAGGAAACTATACTATAGAGACATACAGTCAGACGTAGATAATGATAAATATGCAAATGAAGATGCAAAAATATAAATACAAAGTAACTTAAGAAGACTCGCCAATGAGTTCCAGATAGTTCCTGGGACAGATGCCAATGTCGCCGTTGTCGCGGCGGCAGTACCACCAGTTACCAGTCATATCACACACTTCGAGGACTTCACCCTCCTTGAACGGGATCTCGCCGTCACTCGTCCGCGCGTCGTAGCTAAACCGAGCTCGCGCGCGCGCCACTGGCTCCATGTTTTCAAATAAGTCCTCATCATCAGTGGCTGCTACCGAAGCACGCTCTTGCGGCAACTTCGAGTTACGCTGACTCTCGGTCTCCACTTCGTGGCTGGAAAGACCGTGCCTGTGCAGCTGATCAACCGAGTACAAATATGTGGAGTTCAGCGGGTTGTACGGCAGAGCAGCGCTTGCTCTCTGATCCGGCAGCGGCCGTGGGTTCGCTGGGTCGTTCGGATTCGTTTGCATGTGAAAGTTCGTTGGCCCGCCGATGTTGATGTTCTGAAGCATGTCGCTCATCCTGTATGGTCTCGATAGTCTCTGCGGTTCGACCATCGTCTCTCTACCCGCGTGACTGTTTCCAGTCCCACTACGAAGAGCGCTTGGAGTGCTTCGGCGCTGGCGCTTTTCGCGCATCTTCTTTTGGAACTTGCTCAGAGACATTTTCTTGTACCCGGCAAAGCTGTCGATGTACATGTGAACAGGCTCGTCCTGGGCCGTACCGAAGTAGAGAATCCAGAGGATGTTGATGATCGAAAGCAGGATATTCCCTGCGGCGGCAGCACTGCTGCTCGAGTTGTCGCGCCAAACAAAGTTGTTTGTGCTGTTTGTCGTGTAGACAGTTGCAAGCGCCAGACAACCGACAATAGCCGTGCGGTACATCCTGATCTCGTTGCTGAATGCAGCATGGAGAATAAGCGCAATTGAAACCATCTCGAATGCGACGCCCCACCAGCTAAAGACCGGGAACTGGGACGAGTTCGCCGCGTTGTTGAGGATCGATCCAACAAGCGCCACGATCCAGCCAACTAGTGCCATAGGAATTGTGCTGATCCAGAAGGGGTCCTCGAAAACATTAGAAAATGCGTACCTCATCCGGGGTTTCGATATTTTCTGCTGCCAAATCTGTGGGGGTCGAGGATAATACACTCGTGAAATCTCAAACACACGTGACCGCCCTCGTCAGACGCGTCTGCTTTAATTATAGATAACCTCCGTGCTGCGCATCCACGGCAAAAAATATCGGATCACAACACTGATGAAATACCTTAACAAGCAAATCCAGAGTGTAGCTATCTAGGAAATACTAGAAAACTAACTATACAAGAGAGATATACGAAGATGATGTAAACTATCTATGTAACGGTTTTACGACACTATGCGGTAGATGTTCACTCCCACGGCGAGCACGGCGACCGCAGTTCCGTATAAGCCGAGCAGAATAGAGCCTATTCTGACCCATCTCTTCTCGCGCAATGTCAGCTCCACGAGCGAGTTCGCGCGGTCGCTGCTAGACAAGGCATATCCGAATATGCCCGGCAAAATAAACGACACGCCCGTGGCGCCGGTGGCGCCCACAAAGGAAAGAATCAGCTCTAACGAGTTAAGTGTCAGCGCCAACACAAAACTGAGCACTAGTAGCAACGACGTGACGATGATGTGCTCGCGCTCTTTTCCGGGCTTCACTGGGGCAATGTCAATGCTCGCTGTAGAGCGCGAGGGCAGGAGCGGCTGAAGCGAGTCGCGCTCGGTCGTATGAGCCGGCGAGATGTGCGCACGCGCAGCCTCGACAATATTGCTCACCGACGCCCGGGCCGGATGACACATGAGCGGGTACGAGAAGAGCACGAGGACGACTATCGCAAACCTTCCCAGCGTCGACCAAACAGATTGCGCATACATGGAAATGACATTGTCGCCCACGTTGTCCCCAAACGAGAGGTATCCTGTAAGTCCAACGACGATGTAGACACAGGCGCTGATTGCAACCGTTATCACAGAGACGCTGAACACTGACCGGACAGTTCTGTCTTCGAGCTCGTTCAAAGCGGCAAACATGTTCTGAGCGCAGGTGAACGCGAATACTATAATTGGCACCGTGGAAATCACATTCGACAGTCCCTTGGGCTCGAAAAACTCAACGGGGCCCTTTTGGTCAACAGTGTCGCCGCGAATGAAGTGGCCAACGACAATGACGACGAGATACACAACGCTGCTTAGCGCGATTAGACTAGCGGTTTTCAAACTGTCCAAATTGTGGTAGAAGCTGATCGGAGACACAATGACCATGGCAATTAGTAGCCACACATATCGGCTCGTCTCGAATCCGAAGTAGTCCGTGACTATCGGCATAAGGTCGCCTACGATCACGAGGTAAGATACACAAACGCCAAAGCACTTGAGGGCAATGGCGACGTCGAATACGACTGCAAGCGACGGGTAGGTGATCTTTGCCACTTGGAAAAATGATGCTGTGCCAGGAGCCAAAAATCCACTCGCGTAGGCCAGTAGCATGAGGCCAGCACCGGTTGTGAACGCACCAAAAATAAGGCTGAAAAGACACAACGTGACACCTTGTGCACGAAAGGCGAAGGGGAGTGCAAGCATGCCCGCTCCGAGAACGGTATTCACCAAATTGATGATCGTCGCCGTCTTCGTCGCCATCCTTCCAGTCCTGGTACGTATGTGGATGTAAGTGGATGACGCGAAAACCCAGGTGCGGTACTCTTATCTAATACCCTTGCCGCTCTCACGGCAAAGGTGGAGGACGCTTTCTAGGCGTGAAATGATGTTTCGAGTATAAAATATATTCTAATTCTACTCTTCAGGTAGCAGGCAGTCGACTATATGACAAATCTCTCAGATTTGGGTAGTTGACGTGATCGCTCACACCGAATCAAAACCCTGACACATGTGAGTCACTACTTTACCGATGACTTCGTCGACTGTAAGTCATTTCGAACCATTGCACTCGCAACCGGATGCTGAGCAAGCTATAGAGCTCACAGGTTTCGAAATTTCGCCCACTCATTCGGTGGATTTAGTCGAAAACGAGCCGCTCGTTCCCGGGGACGAGCCGCTACAAAAACCGCAGCCTGGAATCCACTGGCTCACAGACCTCATACCCGCAAGGTTACAATTTGAATTGTCGTATGGGATGAAATTGTACTTAGTAGCGATGCTGTTTGGTAGTCTTATGACAGCGTCCTCGAAATACGCTATGAAGGACTGCAATCATTATGTCGTTTCCATGCTACGCATGATATTCACATTTTTGCCATCCATAGTCTGGCTGAGCTACCATAAGGTTGACGGCATGTTCTGGGGAACGCCAGGTCTGAGAATATTGCTATTTTGCAGAGGTTTCGTCGGCACTTTGAACTTGCTCGCTGTGTACTATGCGGTTCAGTTTTTACCGCTGCCAGATTACAGCGTGATCAATTTTCTGGTTCCTTTAGTCACCGCGGCAGCTGCCTATCTTGTGTTAGACGAATCGTACCACTGGACACAGGCAGTGTTCAGTGTAATATCGCTTTGTGGTGTTGTGGTTATGACGCGACCGCGGTTCTTATTCGCAAATGGCCGGAAATTACCTGAAGGAGTCACTGACTTACAGTACTCTACCGCCATTGCTGCAGTACTAGCACAGGTACTAGGGACAACCTGTATCTTCCTTCTATTGCGAAAAATTGCCGGTCGGCTATCTCCTCAAACGATCATGGCAAACTACTCTCTTCAAACTGTTGTGCTTTCGATTCTCGGAATTGTGTCAAACTACGCGATGGGGGTTGAAGTCAATTGGCCGACAAAGCCGTCTACTTGGATCGCTCTTGTGGTTGTGAGCTGTCTTGGTTATGTCTACCAATATTTCCTCACACTGGCAGTGACTGCTGAAAAGGCCGGTGCGCTAACACAGTTCGACTATTTGCAGATCATCCTATCTTCGACTTGGCAGTACATTCTTTTCCACACCTTGCCGGATTATATTTCAGTCCTGGGTGGCATTCTTATTTTAATCGGAGTCTGGGCCGCTAATAAAAGTAAACCCAAGACAGCTTAAAGACAGGTTCATCACTGATATGTTTACTATTTTATTTACTGAATTTTTTCAACCCCCTTTCCTGAAATGGAAGCCAAACGCCGGAAAACTGAAAAGTCAGATGAGATCGCGAAGGATGAAGTGAAACTTGGACAAAGAGCAGTGAAATGCGTTAGTGAAGAGGATGTTGGGATCACGGAGTTTGTGAATTCCTCCTTGAAAGGATTCGCCGGGCTGATCAAGCAAAGATATTCTGACTTCCAAGTAAACGAAATCACATCTGATGGGGAGGTACTTCGATTGAAGCATATTCCAATGCCCGAGAAAATCGAGAAGCCAGCAGAGATTGCTCCAGCCGAACTCAGCTCGAATGTGCACACAGAAAAACTGGCTGAGCTAACAAGTAAAGAATTTGTTGAGCAGTGTTTTGCGATGCTCAATGGCTCAGAGGAGACCAGAGCACGCACTGAACTGATCGACAGAAGTCTGCGCGGCGAGATCCATGGGCTAATTAGACAAGGATTCGACTCTCGGCTCGATTCCAAGACTGATGAAGGCCGCATTACGGCCGTAAAATTTTCGAAACATAACCGCAGAAAGAATGGCATGCGCGGTCCGAAACGGACTGGTGAGAATCTCCACTTTACGCTGTACAAAGAGAACAAGGAAACCATGGAGGCAGTCTCGATGATCTCAAAAGTTCTACATACACCACCAAAGTCGATTACCTTTGCCGGTACAAAAGACCGTCGTGCCGTGACTACTCAGCGTGCATGCTGGCGCCGAGGCGATTGGGCGCAATTAGCGGGTATCAATGGCGTATTCAAAGTCGGAAATGTCCAAGTAGGTGATTTTTCGTTCGAGAACTCCACCATAAAATTAGGTGACCTCGCCGGGAATCAGTTTGGTATTGTGATCCGCGAAGTGGATCAGGATGTACACGCTGAAATTGATGAGGCGCTCATCAGCCTGCGAGAGAACGGGTTCGTTAACTATTTTGGACTACAGCGGTTCGGTACTTACTCTACGTCTTCGCATACCACAGGCATGCTAATTTTGCGCGAAGATTATGAGGCTGCTGTTGAGGGTCTCTTAGAGCCGCAGGATCTCACTTTTGCCGATAGTAGAGAAGCCCGTGAAATATGGCGGAATAGCAAGGACGCGACAAAGGCATTAGAATTAATGCCTCGGCGCTGTGTCGCTGAGACAGCCCTTCTGAATGGCCTTAAAGAAAGCTCGAATGCGTTGAATGCTCTGCAAAGGGTGCCGTACACCCTTCGCACTATGTACGTGCATGCTTACCAGAGTTACGTCTGGAACCGTGCTGCGTCTGAGCGAATTTGCTGGAGTCGTACGCATGCCTTAGTAGGTGATCTTGTCTGGGGCAGCACCGATGATTGTGGAATTCAAGATGTGCATAAAATCTCTACTGAGGAGGAAGCTCACAAGTACACCATCTTCGACGTAATTCTTCCTCTTCCGGGGAATGACGTTATTTATCCGGATAATATGGTCGCATTTTACGAGGATTTGATGGCTCAAGACGGCATTGATTGCCACCAGATGCAGCGGAAGGTCAGAGAGTTTTCTGTGTTCGGGACATATCGCGCTCTAATGGCAAAGCCGAAATTCTTAGATTGGTGTTTCAGAAAATACGCAGAGAGTGACACCACTGTCTTGTACACAGACAAGGAAGCTCTCGAATTTGGTGAAAAGCTTGCCCCTGAATGTGGTGACAAGACCGCTCTTGTGGTCACAATGGGGTTGTCCGTGTCTCAATATGCCACGATGGCACTTCGTGAAGCTATGAAGAAAGAGACATCTCGCAATGGAGGCATCTACTTCGGCTGATTGTGTAATTAGGTTCGTAGAATTCTTACTCCCTCTAGATCTTATTGCTCGGATACTCAAATTCAATCACAGAATTGATGCTTCCCCACTTTCTTTGCCTCACTCTGACTTAGGCTTTCTTGAAACTGTGCCTGCATGGATTAAATAATTATATAGCTAAGGATATTTTTTGAAAAGAGACAGAGAGCTAACAGCTCTGGGTGCATTAGAAAGGACCGGAACGTGATGGGTACTTATGGTGCTCAAAAACGCAAGGCCTTAGGAGAATTGAATGTCAACTCTCAAGAGTTCCCAAGTACGGTTGATAGCGCCTCTTGGCGGCAGTGGTGGTATGGCTCTGGTCTGAGCCTTGGATGGCGTCGTCGCAAGAACTCGAGCCTCGGCGAGAAGCAGTGTCCAGTCAATGTATCTAGCATAGACACTGACGACTCCGAGAATCTGCCCCCACCAGAATACGCCGTCATAGTCGGCCCCAAGCAAGCCTCACTGTCAAATATCGTTTCACAAATTGGCGGCGGCCCGTTACGGAAAGTTGTGAGCCTCCAGCAGCAGCCTTTCCCCATCGTGTATCTTGAGTTTCTCTACACGCACCACACAAAATTCTTCCGGGACCAGGTGCGGTCGCGCAAGTGTCTTGTAAACGGGAAAGCAGTGATTTTGTGTCCAACGCAGGTTATGGAGGACTTCTTTTCCCAAAATGCTCGTAAACTCGAGCAGTTTCAAAGTACACTCCTACAGAACAGCCAGTATCAGAAACAGGAAGCCATTACCTGTAAATTTAGGCGCACGCTGATGATTCGACAGCCTATGACCCCGAGTGGTAAAGTAGCTCCATTTAAAGTGAGCCCCGCTCACATCAAAGCGATTTTCGGGCAAATGGGATCAGTTCTACAGGTACGTCCCATGTTCGCAGAAAGAAACGTGGCCTACTCAATAGAGTTTGCTGATGTTTCCAGTGCAGTTCAGGCCTACGAAAAGTTCCACCACGAACTCAGTATCGATCGTGAAACGAGGCTGAAGTATCGCGAGTGTAATTTTTTTGGAGGCCTGCACTCGTGGACTCTAGAATTTCTCGACGATCCCGCTGAACACACGTTCTACTTTTAGTTTCAGTTTAGTAAATTTCCTTCTCGTGCATAGTAAAATTCGACATTGTCATTGATGCTACTCATTTGCTACTTAATAACGTTTGAAAAACCAGGGGAATGAATCGGCAATCGCAAGATACCAAGTGCCCAACAAATAAAGCGACCACATTTGGAAGAACTGGTAATAAGAGTAGAATATCCGCGGCTCTGATTGGAAATATTCTGACATGAGATCTTTCTCACTAATGGAGCTCAAGAACCCGTGCAGCACGTCGGGATAGTCGGTGACAACGCCTCTCAAACGAGCCGCGACAGCCCACTTCATAGCGTCGGGGTCGTTGATAGTCCATGAATAAACAAAAACGCCACGCCTCTTTGCCTCCTCCATAAGCTCGGGGCCTCCACGGCAGGCAAGTGAGAAGTATGAAACAGAGATGCCTTCCACCTGTTCCGGCCACTTCTCCATGAACAAACGAGCAGTTCGGTGCTCGATACCAATGAATGTCACTGGCAATGTCGGAATGATCTCGTGCACAGCCTCCATGACATCCGCCTTCCAAACGCCAAGCGTGCATCGCTTCTCCCAAACGCTAAGAGGAGCAACCGACTCGAGAGCCTGAAGCAGATACGGCACAACATTTGGCCGGTTACTTCGCTTGACATCGATCATAAGCCTCACATTCTTCATCTCTGGCTCTTCAAGAAGCATCTTCCCCACTTCAACGAGAGTCGGCATCTTTTCCGCATATTTGTCTTTAGTATGCAGTTGGTCGAGCACTCCGTGGTAAGGCGTCTCTTCGACGGTGTAGTTTGCGTTGAAACAGCGGCCCGTATCAATATCGTGGCACATCACCACAACATTGTCTTTTGCGAGCTGGATATCGGTCTCGATCACAACTGCACCGGCCTCAACACCTTTACGCATTGCGAGTAGAGTGTTTTCCGGGTACTGGCCGCGGAAACCACGGTGCCCGACGATGGTTGGCGGAGTCTGCTTGCCTTGAAAACGGGAACCGCCAATGAGAGACATACTGGTCTAAATCAAAGAAATTTGTTGACCTTAACGAGAAAAAGTGAAAATTTGGTGAAATTTGGTGAAAACCACAACGATTCCAGTCAAAAAAATATGAACTGGCAAACTCAAATAATTTAATATGGAGTTGAGACGATCTTTTTTAAATGCACGTGGTATTAACCATATATTTCTGGATCAGTGGCTCGGCACGTGCCTACTACGGATAGGTTAGGGGGTTATGCAATGCAAACTGACATATCGTCTAGGCCAATTAGCATTCGCTGTACATTAATAATAATCGAGTCTAGAAAACTAAACTGTGCTTACTTGACCATTGCGGAGACTGTCGCTGATTCTGTTCACACGCCTCTCACGACTCGAATTTTTTATATCGAGACGCCAACTTTTTTTCCACATAAGATTGCATGCAGTGTGTATGATTGTTTTTTCTCCGTCCCTTGTTTGCTGAGTCAGCACGCTCCCTTTTCACTATATCTTTGATTACCCGAAACCATGTTACGCTTAATGGTCGTTCCGTACGCGGATAAGTTTTTGCGAAGTAGCATTAGCTCGAGAATCGGCGGGCGCGGGCGAGTAGTCCCGGCGTTGGTAGTGTAAATCTTGTACTCTCGTCTCTATAAAGTTAATATTTACTCGGCAGATCTATGTGGAGGAAGAGAAAAGAAGGTAATTGTTCAAATCCGACTGGCCCGAGCTTGGTTCGCGTAAACATTGTAGACTCAAGCTGATGGCCCAGAGTCCTATATCTGCTGAGCATGGCACTAACCGCACCATCCGTGTCATGGGAAATAGCCAGTGTTCAACGGTTTAACTGCACTCGGTTCGTTAAGATGATTATTTTTGGAACTTGTTTCGAGTTGGTTATCCTATATGTTTCATTGTTTCAGGGCCTTCTGTAAAGCTTTATATGCTTCAATTGGCGGTATAAATTCTATGTGAGACCAGCACAATTCAGTGACCATCACTTACGTTCCTTGGACTAGAAACAGTGACTAAATCTTGCAGTGCCAATTCCCAAAGCTATTCTCGTATATAGAAAGCACACATGCGTTCGATGTACAGTAGTATTTCATCAACCTACGTGCGTGCGAGCCACATACGTACGAGCATCTATGAGTATGATTCATTAATCCTTGAAATGGCTTTCCTAATCCGTGCTTGCATTTCAAGCCCATCTCTGAACAACAACTGCTCCTACTGCGCCAGCACTTTCAAGAAGCTGTTGCTTGTCCTCGAGCTTCTTCGGGGGCATTGGAAGCTGCAGCACATACGGACGAGTTGTCGGGTCCACCTCATCCACGAAATCGTACAGCTGCTGCACCGGTCCGGCGCGATCGAAACGGGCGCGGTGCGTCGACCCATTCGCGAGTCTGATTTGGACAACGGCGTTGCCCTCGCGCCCCAAAGTCGGCTCTGCTGGCTGTGACTTGCTCTTAGCGGCCTCGACAACTTGCTGCGCGTGGGCCTGTGCAGCCATCGCACTCGAGCGATCCGAAGGGGTCGGCGACCCGAGCCGTTGGCCAGGGCCGCTGTTTTGAAGAGTTGCCGCGGGCTTGATATAGTCTGAGTGACGCTCCACAACCTTCACATCAACAGGTTGGCGTGCCCGCACGTTCAGCAGCGACATCGGCGCACGCCCCGCATGAATCGCCTGTAGATAGGCCTGGTTCGCTGGGTCATCGAACCGGTACAGCGGACCATCATCCACACTGAATCCCTCATTCCAGAAGTTCAGTGTCCGCTCTTGGACCTCATTCGAGCTCTCTTCCTCACGTCGATACTGCTCGAGCCAGTTCTGTAACGATGGTGGCACGCCCTCCGGCGATTGGGCGGGCTCCTCCGCCGGAGCATCTGACTCCGCGCCCAAACGCGCGCCACTGCCCTTGAAAGTTGGCGCCTTCCGACGCGACTTCGAGGAGGCGCTCTCCTCCTCCTCCGCGTCGTCCGCGTCGAAGCCATTGAAGTTCGCATTGGGCCGCGGCGCGTTCCTTTGTGCCTGCTGCATGATTTTGTTCACCAAATCCGAGGCGTTTTGGGGCTCCTGATGCGGCTGCACAGCCAAACCGGAGCGTTCACCACCAGTGAAAAGATCCTGCGGGTCGTGGCCTCGTGCGGCGTCGCGCTCGGCTTCCTCGTCCTGCCGTGCAAGGTCGCTGAACGATGCGAACTTCGGCTTAGACTGACGAAACACTGGCTTCTGCGCAGGGCCTGCGGATGTGCCAGACAAGGTCGACGGGCCTGCGGTTGGGCCTGCGGCGGGCCCCACAGAATCCTCGAACTCCGCCATGTAAGCGGCAACTGCGAGTGTGAGATCACCATTAGCGCGCTCGAGAAAACTGCGCGCGTCCTCAATGCTTGCATGCGTCACGCTAACGAATTCACCAATCTTAGAGTCGTCCATGGCGTAGCAAAATGGGGTAAGGACGGCTCCAAGAGACAGTATGTACGCACGCATGCTATCGCATTGGCGCGATTTTACGCCGTTGTAGGTGTTAACTTAGTCGTTATTTTCACACCCGCTTTCCGAGTTTAGACGCGCCTGGAAGTGGGTGATTTAGAGAATGCATTGCACGCGTGGCTCCAATGCGTGATTACATTAGTTGAGTAAGATTAGCGAAGCTAAGGTGACATTTCAATTGTTATCCCCTTGTTGTTGTCCTTTGTGGGGCCATTGAGGCCCACATTTAATGTGGGACGCGGCTGACCCATGAGCGAGCGACCAATTCCGTCATACCCTGTCACCCTGAAAAATTCACTGTTGACTAAATCCAGTGTCGGTAAATGTTCAGTGCTCGTGCAAAGATTCCAGCTGTGCTGGCATCACGCACGCCTCCGTACGAGAAGCTTGTCAAAAACCTGAATAAGGTGCGTCAAATTTTCCCCGATCACAATCTGACGCTAGCTGAAAAAACCATATATTCGCACCTCACAAATGTCGAGGAGTCCTTAGCCGGGGTACGAAGCCCCGCGGAATTGAGAGGCAGTGCCTACCTCAAATTGAGCCCGGATCGCGTGGCTATGCAAGATGCGAGCGCTCAGACCGCGCTGCTCCAGTTCATGACCACGGGTATGAACAGCACGGCCGTGCCGGCCTCGATCCACTGCGATCACCTCATCGTTGGCAAGGACGGTGCCGAGGAGGATCTTGTCAATGCGATTGCCACGAACCACGAGGTTTTCGATTTCCTACGGTCCTGCGCCGAGCGGTACGGGATCCAGTTCTGGGGCCCCGGCTCGGGCATCATTCACCAGATCGTGCTGGAGAACTTCAGTGCCCCGGGTCTTATGATGCTTGGCACTGACTCGCACACGCCGAATGCAGGCGGTCTTGGTGCTGTGGCAATTGGCGTCGGCGGCGCTGATGCTGTCGATGCGCTGACGGGCACGCCCTGGGAACTGAAAGCACCTAAAGTCTTGGGTGTGCACCTCAGCGGCAAGCTCAGCGGCTGGAGCTCACCGAAGGATGTTATCACGACGCTCGCCGGTGAGCTGTCCGTCAAAGGAGGCACGGGCTATGTCATTGAGTACTTTGGCAAGGGCGTTCCTACGCTTAGTGCCACTGGCATGGGCACAATCTGCAACATGGGCGCCGAGGTTGGTGCCACCACCTCTCAATTCCCTTATACGCAATCGATGTACCGCTACTTAAGCGCCACGGGCCGCGCGCCGATTGCCGAGCTTGCTGAAGAAGTGAATGGTGCCACGGGCATGCTTGAGGCTGACTACGGCTGTGAATACGACAAGGTCGTGGACATAAACCTCTCTGAACTCGAGCCGCATGTGAACGGGCCTTTCACGCCGGACTTGTCAACAAAGATCGGCGACTTCCAGGAATTTGGCGAGGAGAACAATGTTCCCGAACTTGTCAGTGCTGGACTCATTGGCTCTTGCACAAACTCGTCGTATCAGGATATGACTCGTGTGGCGACGCTGGTCAGGCAGGCCGAAAGTGCGGGTCTGCGCCCAAGAACGCCGTTCTTCGTCACTCCGGGCAGCGAGCAAATCCGCGCAACGTTGGAACGGGATGGGCTCATCGATCTGTTCGAACGTAATGGCGCGGTTGTGCTCGCAAATGCGTGCGGACCTTGCATCGGCCAGTGGGACCGAAGCAATGAGCCTCAAGACATTGTCAAAAATAGGAACGCCATCTTCACATCTTTCAATCGCAACTTCAAGGCCCGTAATGACGGCAACCCAGAGACCTTGAACTTTTTGACGTCGCCTGAAATCGTCACGGCGATGGCCTATGCAGGGTCGACGCGGTTCAATCCAATGACCGACTCTGTTCCGGGCACTGACTTCAAGTTCGATGCGCCTGGTGCTGGTATGGAGCTTCCAATACAATTCGCCAAGGGGTCTCCGGACTTTTACCCGGAGATGAACCCGCAGCCGGATTCCGAAGTGGCTGTGGCTGTCTCCCCCACCAGCGACCGGCTGCAGATCTTGGAGCCCTTCGACGCGTGGAATGGCCAAGAGCTGGAAACAAAGGTTGTTGTGAAAGTCAAGGGGAAGTGCACGACCGACCACATCAGTGCTGCGGGCCCGTGGCTGAAGTACAAGGGCCACCTCGAGAACATCAGCGAGAACACCCTTATCGGAGCACTGAACGCGGAGACGGGCGAGACGAACCGTGTCATTGATACGGATGGCTCTAAGCACACGATTCCGGAGCTGATGAAGCGCTGGAAGGCGCAGGGCATTCCGTGGGCCGTCGTCGCTGAAGACAACTACGGCGAGGGCTCGGCGCGTGAGCACGCAGCCTTGTCGCCGCGCTTCTTGGGCGGGCGCCTCGTGCTTGTGAAATCCTTTGCGCGTATTCACGAAACCAATCTGAAGAAGCAAGGACTACTTCCATTGTGGTTCGCAAACCCAGCCGATTACGACCGCGTCGATAGCAAGGACGTCATCAGAACTAAGGGCCTCCCGGATTTGGTCGCTAAGGGCGGAGACAACGGCGGCACTTTGGGCCTGGAAATCATTAAGCCGGACGGGTCGGTGATCGAGATCGAGGCTAAGCATACGCTGAGCAAGGACCAAGTAGACTTCTTCGTGGCGGGTTCCGCCATCAACTACATTGGCAATGTGAAGCGTTCCGAGGCTGCAAATCACAATTAGTGTGTGTACATAATAAATAGACGGGAAAAATTCGCATCCCCCTGGTTGCTTTTAGCAGATCCTTTCATTCGTTGTCCTCATTACACTCTAGTCTCGTTCGGGTTGGATCAACAGACTGCGACGCCATAATCCATCAGTGTCTTGCGACTCGCGCGAGTGACTATAGGCCATCTGGCTTCGCAACCATGACTGCAAACCCATGTCAGGCTGAATTTCATAGCTCTCCTGTTGAAATGGCTGGAAAGCTGCGATGAGTTTCCCGATGCGCCAGTAGCGGTCGAAATTGATCGCGCCAGACGGTTTCAGCAACTTCGTATTACCTTCTTCTGTGAAAATCAGATCATTGAGTAGGCAGCCCATGTAAGGCACACACGGCGTGCCATAGCGACGTTGCAAGTCCTGCCGGTACTGGCTGAAGTTGCGATTGGGCGATGCAAGCGGAACGAGACGGTCCAAGGTCACTTGGTGCTTCGATGCCAGGCTTTCCCAAGCTTTGTGCAGCCGCGAAATGCTCGTAGACTGTAGCACAGCAATGATCGAAACGACTCCGTTCAGGTTGCCAAGTGTATACATGTCATCGGCTATCTTGATCCACTGCTTGAGCACCCGCATGCGCTGCTTATTAGATAGCTCGGGAGCAAGAATCGTATCACTAACGAGGGATGACAGATGATTAGAGCTCTGGATGAACTGAACCACGTGCGGCGCCAGTCCTAAATGCCGCTTACTCGCACTGAATCTCTGGTCGAGCAGCTCAGACGCGCGAATTTGTCTAAGAATCCCGCTCCACATCAACGTCAGCTGTTGGGAGATGTCGCTGCTGTTGCGCTCCATTAGGAAGGTAGCCAGCTCAGAGCCATCGGTAAGTGTGCCAACCGAGACGCCACTACTACCCCCGTTCGAAGAACCGTTGAAGTGGCCTCTGGAATCATCAGTGGACGGCTGCCGCGACATTCGCCGGCCACCCAGACTGAATTCGCGGAAACTCTGAGCAAGGTTCATCGCACTCGAGGACGAAAACGGCTGCCCTATGGAGTTCTGGCGTATGTTCGGCAACGAGGTCGTACTTGCGTTCCGAGACGTGCTCGGAATGGCGCTTTTACTCAAATAGGACTTCGGGTCCGGATTCAAGGGCACATCCAGTAACTGCCCAGTTCGGGAGCTTCTTGAGGACTTCATCAGTAGCTGGCGGGCGTTGTAGATCCGTTGGTCCAAAATCGGCTGCAGCGACTGCAGCACTTTGTCAGATGCATCCCAGAAACTCTGAGCCCACAAATTAGCCATATGCGTAACCCCTGCACTTTGAGGAAGGCTTCCAAGCTCAATAACCAAGTCTTTTGCCGTAGCGAACAGTCTAAAGCATAGCAAGAATATCCGAATCTCCATCTCGAGTTTTCCGTAGTCGGGTCCTGTGAGCCATTCAACAATTGCCGTCAGTGAGCCGCCACGAACTTTCCCATTCAACATGACAAGCGCATCAGAGTGTGGCGTGGCCTCTTCAACAGCCATCGGCTCGTACTCGGTGCTCCCAGCAGAGACCGGCTCGGCGCGGAATTTTTCTGAAGTAGTGCTCGTGAAGCTCGAATCTGCTTCCTGATGTGATTCGTGCACAAAGGACGAACGCGGCGAGATCTGGCTCAGCGGCCGCTCGCGGCTTCGCTTCCTACTACCATTGCTCGTGTTTTGAGCTTCCGTTTTGATGGTTGCTTGATCTCCGGTGAGGTCCACATGCTCGTGGGTTTCATTGGTGGTGAAAACTGGATAAGACCAGTCTGAAGCCAGCTCAAGACCGGGGTTGTCCAGCAAGAACGCGTAGCACTCACGCGCACTCAGAAGACTCACTTGCACGCACCGACTTGCCGAAACCGACATGGACTGCGCTGCGACCGCGAGCATGTTCGCCGGGGACGGTGGCAATGAGGACGCCACAGACCGCGCGCTGCTGACGAGTTTTCGGATTTCTTCCAAAAGCTCGTCGCGCGGCTCATTGATGTTCGCGGCGGGACATAAGTCGAGCACTGGGAGGAGCTCGCGGCACGCGAGCATGCTGTGCCGTGTAAGCGCCAGAATAGCCGGGGACGTATCTGGATCCTTTGTATCCTTCAAGAGACCCTCCTCGGAGTTGACAAATTGGTTGAGGTAGAAAATAAATGCATCCATGACCTCCTGCAGTCGATCCAGAGGTTTTGGCGTGGCGCTGTGATCTCGGAACGAGCGGATGCGGTATATTTCTGCACCTAGTAGTGAGCCGCTGCCGTTTGAGACTACCGACGCTTCCGTGTGGTCGCTTTGAGTGCTGGAGTCCGGCGACACTTGTGAAGTCTTGAGAAGGGTCGTGCTGCCAGGTCCTCCAAGGTTACTGCTGGCGTAGCCAGACCGGATGGAAGATGTGCTCGAAGTCCCGCTACTTCTCGTGCTACTCCTTCTCGAGGAGCGGCTTTCTTTGCGGCGCATTGCCCCGACGAAGTGCCGCACTTCGGGCTGGTCGATATTTTTCAAGAGCTCCTGCGTCTGCTTCAGCAGTCGGTAGCACGACCGCACAAGCTTGTCGATAACCGCATTGTCCGTGGAATTCTTATGAACCTGCGCCTTGCGCACAATGTGCGCCAGCTCGGTCAAGAGGGCCTTTCTTGCCGATGCCACATATGGGAACTGCTGCACAAGCACCGAGTCGCGGCTTAGCACGCTTGCCTTGTCCAGCAGCAGCTTTGTTCCATTGATCATCTCATTGATTGCCGGTTCGCTGAACGTGTAGCCACTTATGAATCTCTGTTGACCTCCAATTGGTGTCGATCCCTTATGCGTGCTCCCCGAGGCTGTCCTGAATTTCACGACTTTCTGGCTCTTGGGGTTCGTGAGAAAGGCTGCGACGGCCGCCAGCAGAGGGATTGCACGCGGATCACTGTATCCGGTGAAAAAGTCGATAGGAACCCATCCGCGCTCCTGGTTTCTCACCAGCGTCACGTCGGTCCAGCCGCTGCTATGCGCATAGTGAACAAAGGCGAGGTCGTACTTGTTGAAGCTCAGACAGCGCGCCGTTGGATCGCTCTCCATTTGCAGAGCCTCTAACGACGTCGCGTCAAACGCATGCTCAGCGAGCAAAAACGGAAACTCCTCGCGCGGTGCGTCCATATCAAGCACCCCTGCAGCGGCAGGCGCTGCTGGATACCCATTCAGGCCCTCAGATCTTTGGGACGCGTCTAATCCCTGCCCGTTGTTTGCCGGTAGAGCGTGGGCACTCCGCGAACGGGGCATCGACGACTGATCTGATGAGGCCAGAAAATCGAACGAGTCATCCTTAGGAATCTGCATCAGGGAAAAAAAATGCGCGATGTCCCGTGGACTCTGAAAGATTAAGGTTGGCCAAGACGCGATTCAGGCTTGCTTGGCTCTTTCTCTTGACGCGAATTCGCTTTCCTATGTTTGGATAATAGAGTTCTCCAGAGATCAAAGCGAAACGAAACGATGACGACGAGATAAGCTGGTATTTTCGTGTCAAGGACAAAGGGTTCTCATAATCCGCTTCAATAGCTCTCTCCTGCTTCCCTGCTCCCGGGCAAGGAGAGTCGCATTCGATGCCTTGCACATCTTACGCTACAATTCATTGAGTTGGGTGACTTTATGCATTGTGTCTCGGTAGAAAACTAATCTAAAGTTGTGGTCGATCCCGTAATTAAGTTTAGCTAGTTTGGGGCTTTTCGCTGGCCCTTCTGTCGACTTTTCAGTTCGCATTACCCCAACCTGCAATTTGTACGGATGGCAGAACTTCAGACATGGAGCCCGCTCGGAGACGAGTACAGCTTCACGCCGCAGCGTCGCGTGCGCGATCTCGGTGTGAACTGGGATGACGCACCGGCCGTTTCCTTTGCTCCTCACCTCTTTGTTTCTGACAAAACTGGGGCCCGAGCTAAAACTGTAGCGCCTGTAATACCATTTGTGCGGGCCAGCGGCACTCTAGGATTAATGCGGGTGACGGCGAACTCTTTTGGATTGAAGGAAGAGGATCTGTTGATGCCCGAGTCTAAGAGCACTACCGAGGACGAGGAGCCTGCTGACCTCGAAGATGAAGAAGTTCCCTGGAATGAGCAGCTGCTTGCTGGCGAGCCTGTATCTCTATTCCGCGTTCTGCATACCCACAACTACGAAAGTAGCAAACCTCTGAAGCCACGCGGGCTTTATAACACGCGGAATATGTGCTTTTTCAACTCAGTGATGCAAGTGCTTGTCCACACACAGCCTTTGTGTGCCTTGGTTAATGACATCATTGAAAGCACTCCATTAAGCACACCACCGGGCGAGCCGCCAATGCGGGTCTTGGTCGCGCTCGCGCGCTTCTTCTATCAGTACGGTGACACGCGAATTCCCAAGGCGATTTCTGGCGAGGACTTGTACAACGTAATTTGCACACAGCCGCGTTTTCACGTAGAGCGAGACCGCCAAGAGGATGCTCAGGAGTTTATGAGTGACCTTGTCGACTGTTTGGAAACGAGCTTCCGCGAGGCGCCGCCCACGGAGGAAGACATCCGGGATAACTTGCTAGACGCGAAGCGGGCTGTGCGCGAGCAGAAATTCGAAGATGAAACGACGTCAGGATGGAACGAGGTCGGTGCGCACAACAAAGTAGTTGAGACGCAGCTCGCAGGACGCCAAGACCTCGAAAATCCCATTGACGAGCTGTTTGGCGGTCGGTTCCGGAGTACGCTGATCAAGCCTGGCTCGAAACCAAGTGTGACGATGGAGCCGTTCCAACAGATCATGCTCGATATTTCTGACCCGAGTGTGAGGTCCGTGCACACTGCGATCGAGAATCTGCTACAGGAGGAGCATCTAATGCTAGATACAGCGCATGCGACAAAACGCACACAGTTTGACCGGCTTCCTCCTGTTCTCGTCGTGCAGATCAAGCGGTTCACGTTCATGCTTCAAAACGGCGACTTTGAAATGGGCAAGATCACGAAGCCCATTCTGGTTGACGAGGTGCTGCAGTTGAACTCGGTTGGCGGCAAAGACACGGTGAAGTATCGTCCAACGGGTGTCATATACCACCACGGAACCAGCGCGACGAGGGGCCATTACACAGCCGACGTCAACGTTGGCGGGCAGTGGTACAAAATCGATGATGAGCAGGTTGTTCCTGTCGACGCTAACGAGGTTGTTGGATTCGACTCTGTGAATGGAGGCGGCTCACGGTCAGCGTACATGGTGTTCTACGAGAAGATATAAATACGACTAATTCTGTTTTTAAGGGGTGTAGTGTGTGAAAGATTAATATTACAGAAGGTTCGCAACCGCGACAAGGACGGCAGCAGCGGCCATCGGCACGCCCGCCTTGCTTCCGCCATTGGCAAGAACCGGAGCCGCCGTGGAGCTTCCCGCGGCAAGAGCCGGCGCAGTGTCGCTCGTAGAGCTCGGGCACACAGTCACAGTGGACGTAGAATAAGTATGCGTGCGCGTGCAGGGGCAATCCGTCACGGTGATTGTGGTCGCCCCCGTTGCTGTGTAGGTGACTGAGCCCTCAACGAAGGTCGTTGCGCTCGGGCAGTAAGTCGTGTACTCAGAGACCACCTCAGTGCTCGTGCTCACATTGTAAGCAGCGCTCAATCCAGCCAAAGAAAGGAAAAACAGCATCCGAAAGAAAGACTTGGGGTGGGGAGAGAAACTTTTCCGGGATAAGTAAACCGATTGCGGTATTTATATGTGGAGGCACAGAAGAGCTCCGGCCATCCCTATGATTTATGCAGGTAATTAACGCCCAGTTTAGGTTTCCCATAACAAATCCGGTTAGGATGGACCAGCCTCTTCTCCGAAATTCCCATTGCCAGCCAATTGAACGACTGAATGAAGAGCTGTGTCCTTAAATATGCAGGCAAATTCTTTAAGGAGAATCGTCTTGGCTATTCGGGATATAATTTGTGCCTTCCATGCTCTGAATTACGAGGGGGGCCTCATCCCAATCGGGTATGTGGGCAAGGGTGTGTCCAGTGGTCATGGCGTGGTGGCTGGACTTAGAGCGAGGTGGCAGGTTCATGCAGGTCAAGTCAGCACGAGGACCTTCCTCGGGCGACGAGGGGATCGTGTGCAGGCTGTCTATCGAGGAGTCCAGCGGCGGCTCCGGTTCGCTCGACATCGTAATATCAGACCTTAGACGCTTGGGTGAGGATGGTGACACGCGTTGAAAATTCAGGCGACGCTTTAGCGGTGTAGACTTTTTTGTAGTGAGACACGGCAATGGCACCTCGACTCTGGCACGGCCGCAAGAAGAGGGCGCCAATCCGTTGTCGTCGATCCTGAATGCAAGACCCGTGGACAACACGGAGTCGCCTCTATCGTTTTTATATAATGAGAGCCTCACCACTCCACCTACCGTCGCACACCAGGACGAAGGTGCGACCACTACGTTCTGCTCCTCAGGAAAGTGGTACGCTTCACCGCCACACGTCGCAATGACACACGAGTGTTGCTTCAGCGGTTGTAGGCGGTTCAGAATGGCTTGGTACGCTCTCCGCTTCGCGCCAGAATCCCAGAACCGCTTGACCAGCCCATCATAGCGCTCTACTATGATGAGCCTATACTGCTCCCAATCGAGCTCGAGCACAAGCAGCTGCTCGAGGCTCTTTATAAACACTTCGTCAATACGCGACTCGAAACGCGCCCGCTTCCAATTGGCTAGTCTTCGTGCACGTTCCAGCGGAAACTGGCTGTAATTGCAGCTCAAAAAAAGCACTCTTTGGCCTCTAAGCAGTACCTCACGCGCGAGACAGAGGCAGATGGCCGTTTTCCCCACCCCGGGGTATCCAGAAAACTCAGTGAAACTATGCACCGGCACGCCGCTGCCGGTGATCCCATGTATGTAAGCGAGCTCATTATCCAGGCTCGGTTCGCCGGTATCTATCCACTCGGATTTCTCTTTGCTGCGCTGGAACTCGCCGAGCACGAACATCCCCGAAAACGCGTCCCGCGTGTTCGCTACCCTGATTTGAACTCGCACCACTACTTTATAGTACATATATCGCAAAATGGTCTAGCACGCACTGAGTTCTGCGCATTTATTATGAAAGTTACACTTTGCGGAACCCGAAGCACAGGTATATACTACAAACCTCGAGCTGGTCCTTCGGAAAGCTCGGGTTCCCGTGACGGTCTGCTAGTTTCTTAAAGTTCGCCTCGTGAAGCACCAATTCGGACTCGTGGACCCACCGTTTAAAATAGTCCAAGAACGGTTCCTTTAAAATGATCTCGAGGCCATGCGACTTGGCGATCTCGGCAAGCACGTCGAGAGGCACGACGTACTCCTGCACGTTATCAACCGCCTCGCTCAAGTAGAATCGGTAGCCGTTGCCGATGGGTTTCGCGAACTGCCCCTCGCTAGAGAGTTCCACGTCGTCATCGAACGTGACGTGAAACAGACTGTTGCCCCAGTCCCGTTTTTTGTTGTGGGTCAAGCATTTCTGGAGATGCTGCGCAAGATAGTCTGGATTCGGCATTGTTCCAATGAACAGGCCTCCCGGCTTCAGTTGTGCGCTCACGTTCGCGAACGTGGTATTAATGCGTTCCCTCGTGTCGAAGGCATAATGTAAGGCGAATTGGCAGCTGATCACATCCACCAGCGGTGTGTCTTTGTGGAGCGCTGTTTTCTGCAGATCTGCGCCGAAGCAGTTTCCAACGACAAAATCCGCCCAAAAAGTTTTCGGGCGCAGCCGCTGGAACCGCGTTTTCGCGTCTTCAATGCTCTGGTCGGCAATGTCGACGCCGATCCAGCCATCGATGCTGGCGCGGCGCCACTTCTCGAGATCGCCGCCCTTTCCGCATGCCATGTCCAGCACGACATCGTGCGGCTGCGAATACTCGAAAATGAGGAGCCATTTGATAAAGTTGTTGAAGTCGCGCAGCGGCATCATACGAGTGTGGCTGCGCGTGTCATTTTTCACCGTGTTGTAGTGCACGCGAACATGCTGGTCATTTTTGGAGAAGCGCGGATCAGCCGCCCGTGGATCAGAAAGCCGCGAGTCCGAGAACCGCGAATCAGAAAGGCGTGTATCGGATAGCCGCCCCGGGCGCTGCTGTGACTCGGGCTTTCTCGTCGCCATATAGAGTTGGTTTAGGTATGAGACAGGAAGGATTAACCGGCTCATTTGCGTTAGGAAACGAGACTAACTTCGGAGTTGCGAGGCGCGAATAGTTAATTTCACGCAATATGTGTGCGTGTTGTGAACCACTGAGTATGCTATTCGTCTTACCTGGCGGTGCGTGGAGGATTTCTAATAAAAATGAAACTACTTATAAATATATGTCTAAAGATCAGAATTCGGTCTTTTCTGGCACGGTGACGTACTCGCGGCGGCGCGACATGCAGCAGCAGCACGATGTGATGACGTAGAAGATATCGGCAACAAGGAACGCCGCTGCGGCAGCCCATATGAGACCCAATCCCGACGAGTTAAGAGTCGCCTGGATACCCACATCGCCTACTAGGTCGTTGATCTTGCTCGTGTAGACATTGTAGACGCCAGTGGCCATTGCTGCTGCGAGAATTCCGGCAATGACGGCTAAGGTCACGAAGAACTCTGAGATCGAGGTCGCGATGCGCGAGCACATCGCGAGAATGCCAATGCAGGCACCGAGAAACCCGAGGCATATCGCTGCGAGGGTGCAGCCCCACACGCCGAGCGTGATGTCCTTGGACAGGGTGTTGTAGCTCTGAAGCTCGCTGGGGAGGCTGCTCTCGATCGACGAGAGGCCTGCCTCGTCGAGCACGGAACTGAACGAGAAGTAGAACGGCTCGAACGGCGTCGAGCACGACGTCATGTTCTTTGTAGACGAGCCGCTGCAGAACCCGTTCGTTCCGACGGAATACACGGAAGACACGTTCTCTGCGGAGAAGAAACTGCTACTCGATACACCCGAAATGCTGATATTGCTGAGGTCAACCGTCATGAAGTTCACATTGCGGAGCCCCGTCGCGTGCTCGTAGCTGCCGAAAAAGGAGACAATGGATAGCACGACACCGACGGCTGTGAAAAAGACAGGGAAGATCAGCACGAACAACGCACGGCCAACACCCATCCTTACAACAAAAGACTTTTGTGTGTGTCTACAAAGCCACCCGATATATGTACTGCTGTTTATATTTAGGTGGCTAGTTTCACGTGAAGCAGACGCGGCGCATGGCAGCGTTTCCTAGCCCTATTTAAAAATATACCATGGCTGGCGCAGCGCAATCAGTGCCTTAAAAATACACGAGCAGCACAGGACGAGGCGCTGATAGGGCCACTATGCAGCTGGGTGGGACGAGGTGTGGAGATACTTCAATACGTAGGTGAGGAGCGTTGGTTCATGCGTTTATGCTGCGGACTCCTATGGGCGAGGAATCAAGGAGTATAAGTTCATGTAAAGAGATAAGTCCTAATTGTTGAAGGGACGCCGCCATGGCCCCTTGAATAATTGCGACGCGCTGAACTAACGCACCAAACTAATAAAAATATTTTTTAGGTTCAATATGTCGAGACTCAAAATGTCGAGGCTCACTCCCGAGGTCCAATATGTCGAGGCTCAAAATTTCGCAGCTCAAAACTCTTCTCAAGCCTCAAGCAGAACACTATTCTGTAAGCTGAATGCTCGGGTATATAAATAATACATGTCTAGTTCACGAGATCCTTCAAATTCACCGGGTGGAACGACGGCGTCGGCGACCCCGGTCTGCTTGGCGCTCGTGAGCTACTCGCCGACCGGGACGGGTTCCCGTTGGGCTCTAAAGGCTTGAGTGAGAGACCCTGCGTGGGAAACGACGGGTTCTCGAGCGGGGCGAGATGCACATTGTCCCAATGCTCTGAAGAGCTTGCCGACGAGCTGTGCTGTAAAGACGGAGCGGGCTGCGACGCCGGCGGGATAGCCTGCTGCGATTGCTGAGGCTGTTCCGCCTGCTGGGTTGCCTGCTGAGTTGCCTGCTGGGTTGCCTGCTGGGTTGCCTGCTGGGTTGCCTGATGTTCCTGCTGAGCTGCCTGAGTTTCCTGCTGTTGAGCTGCCTGCTGCTGAGCCGCCTGCTGAGCCGCCTGTTGAGTCTGCTGTTGTAGCTGTGTTTGCTGCTGAGCTGCCAACGACGGCTGCTCGGTTTTCACGATACTGCTCAGATCAAGATGCGATACTTTAGACGTGTCACGCTGCGCCTGAAGAGGCGGAGACTGCGCCGGCGTGACGAGCGGCGTGTGGTCCGGAGACGCCGCGCGCGACATCGCCGGAGACGGCGGCACAGTGGAGTACGGCGTCGCCGGTAAAGACTGCTGCGCGGCCGAGACTGCCGTCAGCGGCCCCAGCGAGAACGTCGCCTCCGAGGCCGCGTGGGAGCGCGCGAAGTGGTGCGGCGGCGCGAGCGGCCGGTCGTAGGGTGTCTGTGAGGTGAGGTGCGTGAGCGAGCGCTGCCGGTTCATCTGCGGTCCGCCGCGCTGGTGGAAGGCGTACGAGTTGAGCGACGCATGCGACGAGTTGCGCGACAGGCGGTGATGCAATTGGGGTGGCGACGGCTTGCGGCTCGACGGCTGGCTTTCGGCACGCTCGCGCTCGAGCAACTGCGTCGCGGCCGTGGCCAAAGTGTGAATGTCAAAATACGACCGGCTCGTTGGCTGGCTTTGGGCGGCCATCTGCGTGGGCTGGGCCGGCTGGGGTACTTGCGCGGCCTGCATCGCCTGCATCGCCTGCATGCCCGGAGGCGACAGCGCGGGCTGCGATACCTGCCGTGCTAGAGGCTGTGCTAGAGGCTGCGCGATCTGCGTTTGCGACAGCGACTGCTGGGGCATTGTCTGCTGGGGCATTGTCTGCTGGTGCATTACCGGCGGCGGCGGCATCGCCGGCTGTGCCATTATCGGCTGCGGCATCGCCGGCTGGGACATTGTGGGTTGGCCGGGCTGGACCGGCTGCGTTTGCTGCGCCGTCCGCGGCGGAGACGCCTGTATTGGCTGGGTCAAGTGCGGGTACTGCTCGAGGGGCACGTACTGCTGCGGGAACGTCGCGAGCGACGGCATGCTCATCGACACCGGCAGCGGGTCGCCGACGCGCTGGTATCCCATGACGACGGGCTGCGGCGCGACCATCATGCGCAGGTGCTCTGGCACAGGCTGCTGGTGCGGGTGCGCCACGGGAGCGAACGTCGCCGGCGGCGCTTGTTGCGCGGGCTGCGGCGGCGCGGCCGACGCCGGCTGCGGCTGCCCTGGCTGTGACTGCGGCTGCTGCGACTGCTGCTGCAACTGTAGAGGCACTGGCTCGCCCATGTTCGGCGACGTCGGCGCCGACGCGGTTTCGCCGAGCTCGCCCGTCGGCGCTATGTGTTTGCCCCTTGGCGCCGGAATGCGCTTCACTTGGCGGTTGGTGTGGATGCGCAGGTGCCGTGTCAGCTCGTCGCTCCGCGAGAACCGCCGCGTGCAGCCCGGGAACTTGCACACGTACGGTCGAATGCCCGTGTGCGTTCGCACATGCCGTGTTTTGTGCTCGAGTCGGAGGAACCCGCGGCCGCAGATCTCGCACTTGTATGGCCGCTGCGAGTTGTCCGCTTTCCCGTTTTTCGGGGTATCCGCCGCCGGCGGTGGACCCGAGGCCACGTTGCCCTGCGGCGGCGCCTGCGAGCTCTCCGGCGCTGATCCTGGCGCGGGAAACACGGTTTTCCCCGTTAGAATCGTTCCTTGCGACAGTATTTTCCCCGCTGGACTCGCTGCTTCAGCTGGTGCCGGCGGCGCGACCGCCACCGGCGCGGGGTCCGCAGCCGGCGCCGAAGGTGCGGTTTGCATTCCCTCCTGGGAAACGCTCATGCCGACAAATAAAAATGGCTATTCCGTTATCAGATAGCTCTTGAGTTGGATACCGAGCTAGATTTCAAAGTCTCGACTCGCCTCTCCTTTTTTTCTCCGTTTTTCTCTGCACGCTTCAGCAGAATGGATACTAAGGGTGTGGGGTACTAATAAGCGCGGGACTCCCAGCTAGTTGGTTCCGGAAAGGATGCAGTCACGCCGTGGATGATTATTGCGCAGTGGCTTGCCCGAATGTCCGATGAATGGCGTCGCGGATCGGAGTTCGCTTGGTATCGGGAACTTTGGAAAGTGGCGCCGAAAATTAAAAATCGGATAAGGGCTGTTGTGTGGAGTACACCTGCTCGTAAAAAGTGGGGCACATAGGTCAGTCACGTGAATAGTACGGGATCAGCAGATATACGAAAAAAAAAAACAAAAAATTTGCAATGACGTATTTGTTGATAAAAAAGGGCTATTTCGCTAGATCTTGCTTTCTGCGCTATGTTGTTCGAGGCGAAATCGGTATTGACATTTCTGGGTAAGGCACGGAATTTATCCGGCATAATCCCGAGAAGGGGCGGGCAGCCTGATCACTGGGAAACATAAATATCAGCTTGTGCCTGTGCTTATAAAGTGTAATGGTCACGACCAGGTTCAGTCCGTCACGGGTCTCCTTGAAGTGACGTGTGCGACTTCCGCACGCAGCAGGTCAAGGTTACATAGAACCGTCTTAAATTTCAACGTGCGCAGCCAGCGAACGGCTTAGACCGGGGGACGTAAACCCAGAGATGCAGACCGAGAGATGTAGACCAAGAGATGTAGCATTAAAAAAAATTAGAATCTCATATTAGATTGTCTCAATCGATAATGATCAGAGACCAAAAAAAAAAAAGGGACCAATGACCCAGGAAATGAAATGAAAATAAAAAGAAATGTTGGCTTAGCACGCGGCAGCCAGCGGGAACGGCTCCATCAAGAAGCTGTGGGGCCATACCGGCGATGTCGGGCTCGGGAGATAGCAGCTGTGGACTGTTTGCTCGTACTGGTTCCAGCAAGCCTGCCAGTAATGCCATTCCTCGATGCCGGCCTTATCGAGATTCATGCGCCAGTTCATGGCGTCGAGCCACGCCAGCTCGAGCGCCGTTATCCGCGCGGGCTCCATCTTCGTCACCGTGCCCCAGGACGCGTTTGTGAACGTGTTGTCGTCGTTCATCTTGTTAGCAAGCACGAACGACATCAAGATCCGGGTCTTGCAGTCCGTGCCTTGCAGAATCTCCGACTCAAGAGAGTTCCATTTATTTAGAAACACGAAACTCATCATAAGTGTAGACTTCGTGAGATGCGTCGCGCCGAGCAGCACCTCAACAAAATGCTCGATTTGCGCGGTCTCGTCGCTCGTTTGCGGATCGCCGAAGAGTCCGGCGGCGACCGCGACGCAGAATTTGGCGCACGTGTAGAGGTCGTACTCCGTCTCGGACTGCGAAACGTCTCCGTAGCCGATGTGCTGGTAATGAGGCACGGGCGCGCGCGTGAACGACTGCAGGTGCGCGGGGATACTCGGCGCGATCGGCGGGGCCACGGGCTGCATGACGGGCTGTACGACGGGCTGCGAGGGCGGCTGCGCCACGAGAATAGGCACGCGCGGCGCCGCGGGCGCGTACGAATGCACGGGCACGACCTGGACGGGATACACGGGCATGGTGATGACCGGCTGCGAGACCGGCTGCGCGACCGGCTGCTGGTGCTGGGAGGGTCGCCTTGCGTGCATTGGAGTGTGCGAGACCTGAGGAGCCTGCGACATTTGCGGGACCTGGGAAACGTACTGGTACTGATTGTAATACTGGCCGTAACCGGGGTGGTTGTAGCCAGCGTAATTGTAACCAAGGGGCCACTGCGTGCTGCCTTGGTGGTCCTTCGACCAGATTGAGGGCGAAACAGAGTTCGAGCCCGGCCACGCCATGCTTAGCTTCGAGCTAGCCGGCGTTGACAGCGGGTTGTAGCCATTGCCGTAGGTCGTCGCTGCGAGCACCGACGACGCCGATCCGGACTTGTAGCGGCTCGCAGGATCACAACTGCCGCAGTACGAGTAGTTCCGGAAATGGCTCATTAGTGGATTGTGCGAGGAAATGCTAATGAAAGCCTCCTCTAAAGGGTCCTAAAATAAAGACTAAAGGAAGAAGTAGGAAAAAAGGGCCTAAAAGAGTCCTTTTAAGACAGAGAGAATAACAATCTCACGATCTTCGAACGGGTGACCGTCCTCCTCGCTTCTTTTATAAATTCCAGGTGACTCTTTACCCTGGTTTTTTTCCCTTGTTTTTTCTCTTTGTAAGAACGTATCAGCCTGCCATCAAACTAAAAAAAACCTAACCGTACTTTTTGCTTAGCGTAAGAAAGACCTGGAAACGGGCCCAGACCGCGTTTGTGAGGGCCCAACCTGTGTAGTCAAACGGGTATATATTAAATTTTTGTCTAATACAGCCCCAAGGACCAAACTCCTCAGCGTCCGAATGAGCTTGATCGTAAATTTGATGCGCGGGTTGGGTTTTGAATTTCCAGCTCATCTACACGTGACCCGGATTCGAAGACAAGGAGTTGAAGCCTTAATATAATTTTATAAAGAAAAAGCCACTGGCCTTGGTTGCTCACAATTTTATTCTGCGCCAAGAAATTGGTTTTATTTTCACTATAGATTAGAATCAAAGCCGCATTTGAGGCTTGCCCACATCGCAAGCAAAGGTAGGGAATACGTGTAGACCCTTGACTCAGCGGCGCAAAAAAGCCGGCAGGCCGTAGGTGAAATTTCCAGGAAGCAACTTACGGGCGTCGGGTGATATTTATTTTTGGTAGCTAAATCGTTCTCTATTTAATTTTTTAGTGGCCATCGCGGCCGTTCCGCTTGTTACCGTGCGCTGCCTCGCCGTTCGGCCTCGGCGACTTCTCCCCATATGCGGAACGCCTCTTCAGCCTCGGCCGCCGGGTGATAACTGACCGACACTCGAAAACAGTGGTCGCCCCAGCCTTTATTGTCTCCGATAACTTCAAAATTCTCGCCCGGCGCAAGCACAATTCCGCGTCGCTTGCATTCTGCGGTGATGGCGCGGACGTCGTACTCGTTCGGGAAGGTGAGCCATAAAAAGTATCCGCCTTCGCCGCCGGAAATTTTCGTTCCCTTTGGTAAATACTTTTTAATAAATCCCACATAGGCTTTCGACCGATCCCCGTAGACTTGCCGCAGCCGCTTCAGCACGGTCTCAATGGCGCCGCTGCGCAGAATCTCGCCAACAATGAACGTGTTCAAGTGTGAGGGCGACCCGCCGCTCTTGTTTGCGCCGGATTGCGATAAATGGTAGGCTAGATCGGGCGTGGCGCACTCCTGCCAGCCGACGCGCAGGCCCGGGCCGAGGTACTTAGAGAAGCTGCAGTTTGCAATTACATTGCCCAGCGAGTTCGCCGGAAGAGTCTCGCGGTCCATACGGACCAGCGGCGTCGGCAATTTGAACTCAGGGTCGTAGTTCAGCTCGTCGTACACGTTGTCACAGAGCAGCAGGATGTCGTACTTGCGTGCGAGCGCGAGGAGCCGGCGAGCGTCCGTTTCGTCTAGAGTGTATCCGCCGGGATTGCTGAACACGGGCACCATGTACAGGACGTACCGGAATTGTAGCGGAACACGATGCGAGTCCTCCGGCTGCGATTCTGCTTCCAATTGCCGCTCCAGAGCGTCGAAATCGAGCCCTCTGGACGTTTCGACAATGGCAGACATGCGGTCGCCGAAGCCAGCGTCCTGGAAGATCTGGTTTATCAAGTAGTACGTCGGGCTGATGGCAAAAGCGCGCCGCGTGTATTCACGCGGACAGCACTGTATGAGCGCCGTTGCCGCGCCAAAGCTCGCACCATTGGTCAGATTTATGCACTCGGCCTTGGTTTCGTAGTCTGTGCCGTGCTTTTTGTTTGTCCACTTCGCGATCTCGGTTCTTACTGCGAGCGCGCCCTCATCGCTGCCGTATGTCAATGGGTGCCGCGTCACGTCGTCATTGTCGCCGCTCCGCGGCTCGTTGAGCACTGCAGATGCGGCCTGCAGAACCGCGTCGGTAGCGAGAAGATCGTTCGACGGATGGCCCCTTAGAAGTGTTATCATACAGGTATTTAGTCATCGTACAGCCGACTTAGATGTATATGCAGATGAACAAGTGCAAGAGAAAGGTTGTAATTTATTTCATGATTTAAGCAGAGACCTTCTCGAGAGCAGCGGCCTTGATGATAGCGCTCTCGAGCTCGTCGTCGGCAGTCTTCTTCGCGATGGCGTCCTTCGAGCTGAAAGGAGTGGCCTTCACAGCCTTGGCGGGCTTGTTGAAGTTCGAGTTGTCCTTCGTGAGGAGCTCAATGCCGTTGGCGGTCGCGACGACGCCGTGCGCGTGCGAGTTCGCGAAACCAGACGAGGTCTTGTTGTACTCGCCAGTAGCGTTAAGGGGCTCCGTGGAGAACTGGGCGCCACCGTAGACGGTGCGCTTCACGAGGTAGCTCGTGTTCTTGCGGGTGATCTCCCAGATGAGGTCGTACGACACGTTCGAAGTGGACATTAGCGGTTAGTATGTACTTTGAAAAGTGAAATTTTCACTAGGCCGGGGTGCCCAAACCCCCCGCGATACGGCTAACCGCAGAAGCCCTAACGGCGAGCACAGTAGCTTGAGCAGTGCGAGGTCGACCTAAATAGTACATCCTTTATATTATTCTTCTAAAGACTGGAGGCGCACGAGCTCCGCGTAACGTCCGTTGAGTTTCAGCAGCTCGGAATGCGTGCCCTCTTCAACAACGACACCGCCCTCGAATACGTAGATAATGTCCGCCTTCTGGATCGTCGATAAGCGGTGCGCCACGGCGATCGTGGTGCGGCCCTTGGCGGCGGCATCGAGCGCAGCCTGCACGACCTTCTCCGAGTCGGAGTCTAAGGCGGACGTCGCCTCGTCGAGCAGCAGGATCTTCGGGTTCCGAATGAGCGCGCGCGCAATGGCGACGCGCTGCTTCTGGCCGCCACTCAGCAAAGAACCGCGCGAGCCGCTGTTTGTGTTGTACGCGTCCGGCAGGGACATGATGAAGTCATGAATGTTGGCCATGCGCGCGGCTTCGTGGACCATCTCGTCCGTGACCTCAGACTCGTCTCCGGGGTACCCGAGGGTGATGTTCTCGCGCAGCGTGCCGCTGTACAGAATCGGCTCCTGCTGCACGAGCGCGATGTGGGAGCGCAAGGCCTGGATATTATATTCGCGCACATTGTGGCCGTCGATTATGACCTCGCCCTTCAGGACGTCGTAGAACCGCTCAATCAGGCCAATGGCCGTCGACTTTCCTGAGCCCGACGCACCGACGAGCGCAATGTACTGGCCCTTGTTGACTTTCAAATTCATTCCGTTCAGAATCGGGACTTGCGCGCGCGTCGGGTACCGGAAGTAAACATCCTTGAACTCGACATTGCCCTCAAACTCCTCGGGCACAATGCCGGAGGTCTCCCAGCTATCGATCAATGGCTTCGCCTCCAACAAGCGGTACACATTATTCGCAGCATCGCGCGCTTGGCTCATATCCGGTGCGTAGCTGAAGATCTGGCCGGCGGCTTGCGCGCCTAAAGTGATGCAGATGAACACGACATAGTAGCCCAAAACAGCGACTTGGCCCTTGCGCAAACAGGTCGAGCCCCACCAGAAGATGAGCGCAATGACCCACGGTGTCAGGCCCTGCGAAAGCCCGTACAAGATCGCCGAGCGGAACACGGCGAACCGCGAGCTGTGGATCTGGTTGCGAATCGCCTTCGAGTACTTGAGACTGACGTCATCCTCGCGGGACAGCGACTGCACGGTGCGTACCGCCGACGTGAACTGCGCAGCCATCGCGCCCGAGCCCTCGTAAACAGTGCGGCCGCGCTCGCCGAGCATCATCAGTACTTTCACCCGCATGAAGCCGCATCCGAGCAGAATCGGGATCGTGGCCATTGCCACAAGACCAACACGCCAGCTGTACGGAATGCCCGTGGCAACGCCGCCAATAAGCGTCGTGAGCGACTGCATGATCTGGCCCATAGTCGCACCGCCGAGACCGTTGATGGCGCGCGCCTCCTTAGCCAAGACAGCCGTCAGCGCGCCGGGGCTGTTCTCACTGTGATCAAAGAAACCGATGTCGAGGCGCAGCATCTGCTTGAACAAGTTGAGCCGGACCTGGCGCACGAGCCGCTGCGACGAGTAGGAAATGAGCGTGATGCCAATGATCGAGAAGATCGCGGCCATGCAACCGAGGAAGAAGTACCACGCCGTCAGCACGTTCACGTTGTGGCGCATCTCGTGATAATGCGACGGCGCGACCATGATCGCGGACATGACATGGCCCATGATTTGGCCCATCGACGGGTAGCAGTAGCCAAGCCCGACCATGCAGCCGGCGCCCGTGAGAATCATCCAGTGCTCACGAACATTCAAGTCCCACAGCAGCTTCATCGACCGCGGCACGCCCGTCTTCGGCGGCGCCTCGATGCCCGGGATCTTGATGGCGGCGAGCGCCGCCAAGTCGTCAACGTCGGCCTTCTCGCCATCCGTATTCATTTCGTCCTCCTGGATCACGAGGCCATTGCCGGCTTCGTTCATGGCGTCCGAATCCTCCTTCGACAGCCGCGTGATCTGCTGCGCGCTCACGAGCTCCGCGTAGATGCCGGCCTTCGCAATAAGCTCTTGGTGCGTTCCCTGCTCAAGGATCTCTCCCTTCGCCATAACGACGATCTTGTCCGCATCCTTGATGGTCGACAGCCGGTGCGCAATCACAATTGTCGTGCGACTCGCGCTCGCACGGTCGAGGGCATCTTGAACGATGCCCTCCGACTTCGTGTCGAGGGCCGACGTGGCCTCATCGAGCAGCAGAATCTTCGGGTCCGACACAATGGCTCTCGCAATGGCAATCCGCTGCTTCTGGCCGCCGCTCATTAGGAAGCCGCGGTCGCCGACATTCGTGTCGAGACCCTCCGTCATCGTTTGGATGAAGTCGTAGGCATTCGCCTCTTTGCACGCCTTGATGACAAGCTCGCGCTTCACGTCCTCACTCGCGAACTCGTGCTCGGTGCCGATCAGCCCATAAGCGATGTTCTCGTAGATCGTGTCCGCGAACAGCGTCGGCTCTTGCTGGACGTAGCCGATCTGGCGACGCAGCCATTTGACGCTGAGGTCGCTGATCTCGACGCCGTCGAGCGTGACCGAGCCGGATAGCGGCAGATAAAACCGCTCGAGGATCCCAACGATCGTCGACTTGCCCGAGCCGGACATGCCGACAAGCGCGCACGTGTTGCCCGCGGGGACCTTCAAAGAGAAGTCAGGTAGCACGAGCACGTCTGGCCGGCTCGGGTAGCGGAAACGCACGTTCTTCAGCTCGATTTCGCCGCGCAGCGTGTCTAAAGTCTTGCCCTCGTTGCTTTCAGAGTCGATAACGGGAACGCGGTCGATGGCCTCGTTCAAGACTTTGCAGGCCGCAATGCCTTGCATGACGAAGCGCACGTTCGGCGCGACATTCCCGAGCTGGAAGCTCCCGATCAGCATGGCCACAATGACGCACAGCACATCGCCGATATTGGCCGAGCCGTTGGCGATGAGTCGCGAGCCCTCCCAGAATGCGAGCGCGTACGTGAAGAACAGGCCGCCCCAGATCCCGCCCATCATGACGCCGGTCGCAATGCCGGACTTCTCGCTCGGCTTGAGCGACGCTCTGAGCACCTTGTCGAACTTCTCCGTGATGCGGTCCTGCGCGCCGAACGCGACCGTGCTGCGGATCGCGCTCAGCGCCTCCTCGGCGATGCTGCTGCCTTGCGTGTAGATGGACTGGCTGAGCATCTCGAACTTGATGAGGAACCGCGAGCCAATGGCCATATCGGCGAAGTTGAAAAACACGACCGTCAGCATGATGCACGACAGCTTCCACTGCTGCGTGAACGCAATGACGATGGCCGTGATGAACGTGGCGACGCCTTGCAGGATGTTGCCCAGTTTCTCGCTGATCGCTTCCTGGACGCTCGCCGTGTCGTTGGTGATCCGTGTCGCGACTTGGCCGCTGCCGATCGTGTCGAAGTAGCCGATGTTCTGGCGGATGATCGCCTGCAAATAGTTCCGGCGGTAGCGCCCGGCCTGGATCTCGCCCGTCTGCACGAGCAGGTACGACTCGATGATCGACGAGCCGAGAATGCCAATGCCGATGTACAGGAAGTACAGAGCGTTGTGGTTCACGTTGTGTTGGAACCCGCTCGTCGACTGCGTGTCAGTCCCAACAAACTCGTTGAAATTGTTGGTTAGCGCGCCGACGACAAGCGTGAACATGGGCAGCGCGACGCCGTGCACGATGGCAAAGAAAACGCCGACTACGACCCAGAAAATCTCTATAGGGCTTGCGAATCGGTACAGCGTGAAGAAGTTCGCCTCTGGGGTCACGAATCGCGTCTGTGATCTGAGCACCTCGGCCTCTTCCGGCGGGAGCTGCTTGAGCTTCTCCTCGAGCGCCTCGAGAGACTTCTGCAGATCAGTTTTTTTGGGTGGGCCGCCTTTCTTCTTGCCTTTCTTGCCCCCGGCTTTTTCCGGGCTCGTTTTCTCGGTGGCGACGCTCGCAACAACGGCCGGTTTCTCATTCGCGTTCGAGCTCGTCGATGACGATGATCCCGAGACCGCGGCGCCCTTTTCACCAGCCTCCATCATTATTGTTCCCTCTATATCGGATCTTTAGGATGGATGGTGGTGTTTCAAGCGCGTCTGAGGTTTATTGACCGCGGAAAAGCTTTATCACCTTAGGTTTGATAAGAGGTCTTTCAACCCTTAGTCTCTCCTACCTTTGCACCCTTACACAATATGTACCTTTACATAATGTGTACCCTTACCTAGGCTAAAACAGGCGAGGCATTGGGGAGTAAAATCCCTCGCGCCAATGTATCCGCTTTAAATACGGCGCGTGCTTGTTCTGCACGTACTGGCAAATGCGCGGTTTCTAAATTCGTATTGTATTCGCGATCAGTAATTTGGTTCGCTATTTTTAATCAGCACGTTGCAGTCCAGCAGTGGAAAAAAATCTCCAGGGTATGTCAAGTGACGACGCTACCTGCCCCGCGTTGTGTGGCGACTGTCAGCATGTAGGCATATGACGCATAGCCGCCGCATTTCATTATCTCAAGGCTCCAGAAAGTGCTTGCGCTAGATGGTCCCATTAGGTTCCTCGTTTGTGCCCATGGTGTGAACTATGCATCATGTGTAATCCACCCTTACGTAGTACGTACCAGCCGTAGATACAGTCCGCAGCGATCAGCCTCAGTGCGGCTCAGCACGCCCCTAAATATATAAAAATCTGGATGTAAGAGTGATGACTATGTGGGTATCCTAGGTATGGCCGGGTATAGCATGTGTGTGCGTGGGTCGCGCATTTTCAATGATTTAGAGGCTTAGAAGCTGCAGGTGAGGTCGTACTTCGGCGTACCGTCGTCCTCGAAAACACCCCAGTGCTTCTCGACCTCCTGCTCGCCCGCGGACTCCGGCTTCCACGTCTCGTCGAACGCCTCGAAGACGAACGTGTTGACGCCCCAGGCGCGGAGCGCGCAGATGCCCTGCTGCCAGAACGTCTCCGCGTTGTCCACGGACGGGTACGCCGCGCCGTAGTTCTCACCGGCCGTCGCCCAGCCGGTCTCGCCGACCCAGAAGTCGATGTTCGTGCCCTTGATGCCCTCGATCTGCTCGAGGGCCTGCATGATGTCGTCCGAGTACGAGTAGCTCGCGTTCTGCATGGTCTGGCCTTGCCAGTACGAGAACGCGTTCGCAAAGACGTAGTCCGCGGCATCGATCGCCGGAATGCTGCCGTCATCAACGATGATGTTCCAGGAGTCCGCCGTGCCGACGGGCCAGCCAGAGTAGCTGTCGCCGTTGCTGTCCGAGATCTCCGTCAGCAGCGACTTCACCGTGTTGATCGCGCTCGCTAGCTGCGAGGCGGTCAGATCGTTGCGGTAGAGCGCCTCCGAACCGACGGTCACGCCGCTGATCCGGTCGCGCGACACCGTCGGCAGGTAGTCGCGGAGAGCCTGCTGCTCGGCCTCGAAGTGGGCGTCGTCCGTCGGCCAGACGCCGATGTAGGCATTGAACCCGGTGGCCTCGAGCGCCGGAGCAACGTTCTGCAAGGTGTTGCAGTCGCTCGACGCATAGAGGCGGATCGTCTTGCCGTACGACGACAGGTAGCCGAACTCGGTCTCGTAGTCGGACGCCTCCTTGCACTGGCCGTCGGAGTTGCGGTGCACCCCGAGATCAAAGCCGAGGCTGCCTTCCGCAGCAGTCAAAGGAACGCAAAGAAGCAAAGCAGCAACCAAATTCGAGATCATCGTGCTCAAAAAAAGAAGGTGTATTTGGGTGGGTTTCCTCGAGAAGTGTTTTTCAGTGGGGTTTGGTGATGTTTACCGGGGTTCGGCATGGGAATGCTGACGTAATCGGGGTGCCTTGCGCGCCGGTGGCCGTGCGTGGAACGTGCAGTCCGAGAGGTTCGAGAGGTACGGTTTCGATTGTGAGAGGGATTGAGAGGTTTTGAGCGGTACGGTTCGAGCGTGCGGTTTTAGGTGGTACGGTTTTGAGTGGTGCGGCATTGAGTGGTTTCGAGCGGTACGGCATCAAGTACGGCATTAAGTACGGCATTAAGCACGGCATCAAGCACGGCAGTGAGGCAAACCTTGATGCCGCACCGCTCGACGCGAAGCCAAATCACAACTATGTAAAGTCTAATCAATATCAAACAACACATCGAAACAATGGAGGCTAGTGAAGCTCTGCTGCTCGACTACTACCCGGCTCTGTCGCAGGCCTGGTACTACACGCACCCGGAGGGGCTCTTCTCCTCTCGGAAGGCGGGCGCCACTTTCGCGCCATTCACAGCAACGCCGCAGATCCTCTATGTGCGTCCGGATAATGGCGAGCCTGCAGTCACAGTCAACGTGTTCGACTCGCTCGGGCACAAAGTCTACATAATCGAGCGGCGCAGCCGGTACTCAACGCTCTGGACGATCTACGAGGCGTCCACTCGCAAGCAGGTCGCCGAGATCAAGTGCGGCCTAGTGCTGCGCTCGATCTCGTTCATCGAGAAGCGCAATATCAAAACGAGAAAAATCGGGCAGCCAAGGTGGCGCTACGGCGGCCTTCCGGACCATCGGTTCTACCTTGATGACGGCGCGCTGTATGAGTGGACTCGCAATTCGCAGTACCTGGAGCGGGTCTTGAATCCGGGCGGCGGCACCGAGGAGACGCGGCAAAGGCTCGCGCGCGTGCGTCTTCTCCGCGCAAGACGGTTCGAGTACGAACTCCTCGTGGACGAAGACTTTGATCGCGAAATCGCCCTCGGCACTGCGTTTATTGCTATGCTCACCGAATGGTCAACTCTGCATTTGATCGTTCCCGGCGTCCGCTCTACCTAGAGCTTAAACTCACTTCGCACCGTCGGATCACGTCGTAATGGATACCGAAAAATTAGATTACACCTAGAGTCAATACATCAACAGTAACAGTATTTAATCAGTATGGAGCAGCGACCCTGCTCTTAGTCTCTCTCTATTCCGTCATGTCGATTACGCCGGAAACGTCAATTGAAAGTGTTCCTGAGGCCAGTAACTCGCTCTCCGATTACAGCCACATTACCTGGTATGTCTCCAACGCGAAGCAGGTCGCAAGCTACTTCTGCGCACGCTACGGGTTCCAGGAAATAGCCTACCGCGGGCTCGAGACGGGTTCCAAGGACATCGCGTCTCATGTCGTGAAACTCGGCGACATCGTGCTGGTCTTCATTGGCGCGCTGCGGGCGAAGGCCCTGCTTCCCGAGAACGAACTACTCGTGAAGGAAATTCATGATCATGTGGCTAGCCACGGAGACGCGGTGAAAGACGTTGCATTCGCGTGCGATGACGTGGTTGCCGTGTTCAACATGGCCGTCGACGGGGGTGCTGAAGTTGTGACGCCGCCGCAAATCCATTCCGACAAATTCGGCAAGGTTCAATACGCAGTGATCAAGGCAATTGGCGACGGCACGCATACACTCATCGACCGCGGAAACTATCAAGGCGCATTCTTGCCCGGATACAGTGAGCCGCTCGTGATGCAGCCGTTTTTGGACTCGGTGCTCGGCGATTCCGGTCTGTACCGCCTCGACCACTGCGTCGCAAATCAGGGATGGAACCAAATGGAAGAGGCGTGCAAGTACTACGAGCGCGCGCTCGGATTCCACAAGTTCTGGTCTGTAGACGACACTCAAGTGTGCACTGAATTCTCGGCCCTGCGGTCGACCGTCATGGCGGCTCCTAATGAGCACATTAAGATGCCCGTTAACGAGCCGGCTGAGGGCCTGCGCCACAGCCAGATCGAGGAATTCGTGGACTTCAACAACGGTCCAGGCATCCAGCATCTCGCCCTCCGTACGGACAATATCATTGAGACGATTACGAACCTGCGCCAGCGCGGAGTCGACTTCATCAAGATTCCCAGCTCCTACTATGATATTCTGCGCCGTCGGCTCGAGAACAGCAAGGTGCAAATTCAAGAGGATTTGCAGGCCGTGCAGGACTTGGACATTCTCGTCGACTTCGACGACAATGGCTACCTGCTTCAGCTCTTCTCGAAACCGCTCGGCGACCGGCCCACCGTGTTCATCGAGATCATCCAGCGCGAGAACTTCGAGGGCTTCGGCCAGGGCAACTTCAAGTCTTTGTTTGAGTCCATCGAACAGGATCAAAGACTCCGCGGCACTTTGTAATTCCTAGCTAGAGTAATCATCACTGCATCCTCGAGCCTCGCGCGCTCGCTTCCGAGCTGTATACCGTCAAAAAGCTCCGCAGCATCCTCCAACTCCATTTCGCGGTCACACCGAACAGCGGCCTGGACTTCTGACCATTTCCCGAATACGAGGAGGGTTGTTTCATCGTGAGTAGTGACTTCCTGCATGAGCGGGTGCGTGGCTGCTTGCGACTTAAACTGCTGGCTCGGCACGTAAATAGTTTGTGAGTATCCATCCTTGACGGGCGACTGTGTGAAGATGTGGCTGAAGTCAGTGACAGCTCGCACGGCATAGCCAACGCGGTCCATCTTCACGGGCTCGCCAGAGACCAGGTTCACGTATACCTGGCTATGCATAGGCACATCGGTTTTCACTTTAAATAGCCGGTCAAAACCTAGGTTGATGTATGGCGTTAAACCGGCCTCCTTCCGGTCCTTTTTCGTGAGCTTCTTCTGGCCAGGTTGCCTCCGTTTACGAGCCCGTGGCACAGCGAACCCGGGCAGCACTTTCTCAGGCAGATTGATCCCTGGTATTCTCGGGAATTTGCTGGCGTATTTAAACTGTTTTCTGGCGTTTCCCACGGGCTTGAATAACAGTTTGCGGAGGTATACGGGCGTAATGAGATACTGCAGCATGTTCGCCGAGAAAACAAGCTCTTCGTCGGTCTTCGCAGCTGGTCTGGGCTGCTCGGCTTCGTCATCCAGCTTGATCTTCTTAGGACCAGGCGCCTCAGCAGCAGCGTCCGTTTCAGGGGGGTGCGAGTATATGACAATCTCGCTTACATTGAACAATGCACATGCTCTACTAATTTCATAGAGAACATAGGTCGCCTGCTCTAGATCAGCGCAGGTCTGAGCGCCAATGCACGACGCCGGGATGGCTATGGCGACCATATTTTTTTTCAGTCGAGCTCGGCCCTACCCTCAAATTTCACTCTGAGCTGGAGACCAAAGCTGTCACGTACTTGAAATTATACCGGGTTTTCTATATACGCATATTTACTAGTGCCTCCATAAAAATCTTGCAGATAGCCGTCTTTATCAAAGGGACAAAGAGAAGGTGACCCCTACCACGCCATCATGTCCGAGCAAGCAGTTGACGCCAGCGGGCTCTCGCTGCAGCAGCTCGCCGAGGTGCGAAAGCAACTAGAAGCCGAGGTTGATCATCTCAGCGAGAGCTCTGTTGAGATCCGGCGTGTTCTGGCTAAATTCATGGACTGCAGCCAGAGTGTGAAGCAGGTGAGCACGCAGGCGCAGGACGGCGCCGAAATCATGGTCCCCATAACACAGAGCTTGTACGTTCCCGGCCGGATGGAGAATACGGGGAAGTTCTTAGTCGATGTGGGCACAAACTACTACGTCGAGAAGACGGGCGACGATACGGTGAAGTTTTTCGATAATAAAGTCGGCACTCTATCAAAAAATCTCGTGGACATCGACAAACTGCTGAAGGAGAAGGTGTCGATGCTGCGGGGCCTGGATGCGGTCTACAAGGAGAAGTTCCAAGCAGAGCTGAAGCAGGCGAAGCCAGAGAGTAGCACATAGCGAGCAGGCTTGGTAGTATATCTAAGTTTCTAATCTAGCACGGGAGTGGCTTCCACTTATCAATTTTTACACGCCGCTAAATATGGGCAGCGCTGAAGAGCCTGTAGGTGAGCTCCACGCCGAGGAACGTCGCTGCGTTCGCCGGGAAGGAGCGAGCCAACGCCGCGCCAACGCCGGGGAAGAACGCGCGCAAGCCGCCGCGCGCGTAGATCTGCTTTGTGCACTGCACAATGCCAAGCGGCACTTCGCTCGACTGCAGATTTGACTTGATCGTGTCGATCGGGAACACGGGCACCCACATGGCGACGCCGGCGCACCCGCCAGCGAACATGATTGAGCCGATCGGTATTTCGCCGCTCTCGTTCTTCGGGCTGCGCCGCTTGAGGTACTCATAAGCGGCGAAGTACAGCGCCGAGCCGGGTCCGTCGCGCGCGAGCGTCGCGAGGGAGCCACGGAAAAGCGAGGACACGCCGCCCGTGCGCAGAATATGCGCTGCTGTCTCGAAGGCCCCCGTGAGCGGCTTCTGGCCCTCGGGGAGCTTTGTCTGGCCCTGGAGCTGTAGCACGACCTTGATCCGCTCGAAGGGGGCGGTGATGAGGGTCATTGGAATGGCCGAGATGAACCCGGCCGCGGCGAGCTGATTGATGCTCAGGGTCGCCGAGTCGTCGAGTTTGCCGACCGCTCGCACGATCTGCTGGCCGACGCTGTATCCCCAGAAGCTGACGGCAAACATCGGAGTGACGCCGGCGAGCGGCGCGCCCACACCGCGGTAGAATCCCCGCAAGCCGTCGGCCGCGAACGTTGCCTTCACCGCGCCTAGAGCAGTTGCGCTGGGTGCCCCCTTTGCGGCAGTTTGCTGGCGGACCTTGATGAGGTCGAACGGGTGGCCCGACAGCACGGCAAAAATACCGCCGACACCGCCGGCCGTGAACGACTTTGTCTGTTCGAGCAGCTTACTTGTTTGAGTCTCCTCCACAGCTCCGATAGCAGGATCGACTTCTTCAGACATTGTTAATTGCAAAGTACAGATTAGAGTTGACGGGAAAGAGAAAAAAATACCGTTAGGAAGAGGTCCGTGAGCCGCGCTGGTATTTATTCCTCCGGGTAAATGCGGGGTGGGGCAAGGATCGGGGAAATCTTCGAACATTTGTGGCCACTTATGTACATAAGATAACACATTGCGCGGAGAAACGCGGGAAGTACTGGCTTAGATTGTGTTTGTTAGCGTGATACTCTCTGGCATTTTCGGGTGGTCCCGGTGAATGTACAATGCACATGCATGGCTGATCCTCGGTTTTGGATCGTCCTACTGTGTGCAGCAATGCTTTTGCTCGAGCCCAAATTAGTGGACTCGAGTGATAGACGGGTTCGACAGCATCTCGAGCCTGCGGGTTCCCGTGCGCAGAAGGTGTTCAATAGTGGCGAAATCCTTGCGGTTCAGGTCGCGGAACCGCTCGAATTGCGACCGCGAGTACTGCAGAAACGCATCTCTCTCGCGGCCCTTCTGGAAACTTGCCCGCACACACTTTCTGTAGAGCCTAACGACGTCTTTTTGCAGACCGCTCAACGCTTTACCCATTCGACGGAGGCCTTACTAATCCCAGGCCGGCCTGAAATTTGCGAGGATTCACGTTAACTGACGAAATTTCGTAGGACTTCGCAGTGAGGGAGCTTTTTAGAATATTTCATACTAGCTTGTAGACTATTAATACGCGGCCTCCACTCAAGTCGCCGGCACGGCGAATTCGAGCTCAGTCAATTTGAGGAACTGCTTGACCACTGGTTCTGCGACACGCAACAGGGCGTACTCTGCATCATGTTGTGAACTTCAGGCGATGCATGTGCCAACAAACGGAGTAGAAAACTGGACCTTCTAAACTTTCTGTTTCGTTCGAAAGCATAACTTCCAGGGCACGGGTTTCAACCGGGCTTGCATCGATTACTCTCATTGCTACGTATATGGGCGAGCATCAGCGCCAATTTCCTCGCTAATATTGTGCGAAATTTCAGAGTAGTTCAACTCTCGAGGCATTGATCCTCCCAGTAGCGCCGTTCTGCGATCGAGGCTTCTCTGGTTTTCCACCACGATATGCAAGCTTATTCAGCATGTTATGAAAAATTTCGCCCCTCGAAAAAAAATAATATATATAACCCAAGGCTAACCCCTCCCAACTACTTTTTTCAACAACTTAACACAATGCCATACATCTACGTTCCTAGCGACGACGAGAGTAAGCAATCGAAGTTCCAGAGCCGCATCAACAGCCGCCGCAGCGAAAAGAAGAGCCAGCGGGCTGCTCGCGGTGTCGTGAAGGCGAGCTCTAAGCCGAGCAGAAAGAGCCCCGTCATCCGCAATTCGGCGATCAATGACGAGGCTGGCGAGCTCTTCGCCATCTACGACGAGCTTGCCGCCTTGGACTTGGACGCCCTCGTCGGTGACACCGACTTCCTTGCGTTTATCATCGATGCCTTGCAGGGCCTCACTGACCGCCTCGAGGCGCTCATTGAGATCGCTAGCGGGAAGGGCCAGCGCCGTATCCGCGAGCGAATTGCCCTCTACATTGCCCAGGCCAACGATTTGATGCAGGACGTCACCGATGTGCTTCAGGCTAGCACCGAAGACCGCATTGCGAGCGAGAGCGACAGCGACAGCGAGAGTGACAGCGATGTCGAGAGCGACAGCGACAGCGACCTCGAGAGTGACAGCGATGTCGAGATCATCGAGGACGTCGACGCCGCCGAGCTCGACAGCTCGGACGACTCGGGTGACGAAATCATCATTGAGGAGTACGACGAGAGCGATCTCAGCGGTGACAGCGAGGAGGAGAGCAGCTCGGATGACGAGGTCATTGAGGACGCCGACCTGGACTCGGACGCCGTGCTCGAGGCGCTTGCGAACGAGGAGGACGACAGCGAGAACAGCAGCGACGACGAGATCGATCTTGTTGGTGGCGATGTCTTCCTCGCCCAGAACTCGAGTGACGACAGCAGCGACGACAGCAGCGAGGACGACGACAACGAGGAGATCGTGGTTTACGACAACTCGAGCGACTCGGAGCTGTCCTCGGACTCCGAGTCGTCTTCGGACTCGGAGTCGTCTGAGGACTCGGAGTCGTCTGAGGACTCGGAGTCGTCTGAGGACTCGGAGTCGTCTGAGGACTCGGAGTCGTCTGAGGACTCGGAGTCGTCTGAGGACTCGGAGTCGTCTGAGGACTCGGAGTCGTCTGAGTCTGACTTCTAATCTATTTAATTGATCTTTTTTGGCATATAGAAAAAGTACTATCGCACTTCACCAAGCTTTTCACACTATATAATCTACATAGACATTTTTCTCCTAGGGTACAATGGTGAATGTTCGGGAGAAGATCGAGCAGATCCAGCAGGAGATGGCTCGGACGCAGAAAAACAAAGCGACCGAGTATCATCTCGGGCTTTTAAAAGGCAAGCTAGCGCGGCTGCGCCACCAACTGCTTGAACCACCCCCGGGATCAAGCAGCAGCAGCGGCCAGGGATTCGAAGTCGCGAAGGCCGGGCACGCGCGTGTCGCGCTCATCGGCTTCCCGTCTGTTGGTAAATCCTCGCTCCTGTCGAAAGTCACTCACACCAAAAGCGAGGTTGCTGCGTACGCATTCACCACGCTTACGAGCGTTCCCGGCGTGCTGAACTACGACGGCGCCGAGATCCAGATCCTCGATCTTCCCGGCATCATCCAGGGAGCTGCCGAGGGCAAAGGCCGAGGCCGTCAGGTCGTGGCGACGGCGCGAACGGCGGATCTGATTTTGATGGTGCTGGACGCCACAAAGCCAGAGTCGCAGAGGGAGATTCTCGAGAACGAGCTTGAGAGCGTCGGTGTGCGGCTCAACAGATCCGTGCCGGATATCGATTTCCGCGTCAAGCAGACCGGCGGCGTCAAGGTGACCTATGTCCAGCCGCCGGCCCATTTGGACGATAAAACGGTGGCCGGGATTCTGCGGGACTACCGGATCATGAATGCGGACGTGCTCATTCGCGACCCGAGCGTCACAGTGGACGACTTCATTGACGTGATCAACCACCAGCACAGGTCGTATATCCCGTGTCTTTACTGCTTCAACAAGATCGACGCCGTCAGTCTCGAGGAAACCGATCGGTTGGCGCGGCTGCCGAACTCGGTTGTGTGCTCTGTGCAGGAGGAGCTCGGGCTCGAGGATCTGCGCGAGCGCATTTGGGACATGCTCAAGCTGAACCGCGTGTACACGAAGCCGAAGGGCAGCAAGCCGGACCTCACGGAGCCGATGATTCTGCGGCAGCGCAGATCGACGATTGAGGATTTCTGCGGCACAATCCATCGCGACTTCAAGGACAAGTTCAAATACGCAATGGTGTGGGGCACGAGCGTGAAGCACTCGCCACAGAAGTGTGGGCTCGGCCACAAAATTAATGACGAGGATGTGGTCACTCTTTTCACGAAATGATGTCTATGTACAAATACGATTATTACTTCTGCTTCAGATCTAGCTTCTCGAGCTCGTTCTTCGCCTCGTTTATCTTCGTCGCGATATATGGCGACCCTCCACGGTCGGGATGGTTGGCCAGCATAATCTTGCGGTGCACGTCCTTCAATTTGGCCTTTGTGAGCGTGCTCTCGCGGAGATTCAAAATTTGGAGTGCCTCCTTTTTGCTCATTTTGTCGCCGAAGCCGCCAGTATAGAAGCCTTTAGGACCAGCCTTGGTGAAGGCAAGCTTCAGAATGTAGAGACTTGCGCCGGCGCACACGCCGGTGAACACAGGATGCTCTTTGACGTACTCTTGAAGTGTCATGAAATTCTCGAAGAAACTTCCTAACCTTGGAACAGAGCCAAGTTTTGGCCGAGATAAACGGTAGTACGAAGGCCGCAGGCTTTGGAGAGAAAGCTATGGAAAGAACAAACAAGACGAACTGTGTATAGATAAATACGTGTATTTGTAAACCTTTATGGACAATCCTACGACAGCAATCCTCTGGCGGCTATGCAGTCAGATAGCGGCAATCCTGTGGCTCTGCACTCCTGTGGCGCAATCCTGGCGCAATCTTATGGCACAGTAAGGCGGCTGGGACGTCGCGCATCCCATCATCTCCAACCGAAACCGTTTAAAGTCACTTAAACGGGTTAACCCTGCGCGCATGGATTTCGCGACTATAGCGTCGTCTGTTGTTGCGTCGTCGACTGCGAGGCTCGTCTTCCATCCAATAGACACGTTGCGCACGATCAGTCAAACGACAGGTGGGTCGTACCGCCTGCCGCTGCCGCGGTACTGGTCCGGGTTGTTGCCGGCCACGGCGTTGACTGTTCCGGGACATACGGCGTACCTTGTTGCCTACCGCCAGAGCAAGATGGAGTTCACGCCGTATTTTGGTGCAACAAGTCTGACCAACTACATTCTCAGTGGATCAGTTGCCGAGCTGGCCTCGAGCATGATCTGGACCCCGACTGAGGTGTTGAAGGGCCGCCTGCAGATCGCCGCGAAGTCCGAAACGACGTGGCAGCTCGTCAGATCCATCCAGCAGAGCGAGGGTGTGCGCGGGTTTTTCCATGGCTATTTCATGGGCCTCGTCGTGTTCCTCCCGCACTCCGTTATATGGTGGGTCACGTACGAGAACCTGCGAACGCACTTGAGCAATAATAACGTCGCTTCGCTAAGCCCCCAAATGACTGCCCTCTCAGCAACGGGAGCGACCGTCTCTGCTGTCGTCTGCACGAACTTTCTCGACGTCGTAAAGACGCGCCAGCAGCTTGCCCACTCTCCGGAGGTCAGCAAACTACGACCGACGGACACGCTCGGCGTGCGGGCCATTGTGCGCAACCTCGTCAAAGAGAACGGGATCTGGGGAGCGTTCACGAAAGGCATGGCCATGCGGCTGGTCAGCACTGCGCCGAGCTCGGCGCTCGCAATGGCGATCATGGAGACATTGCATCCGGATCCAACCGTCACCGCACTGCTTTCACAGGACGAGTACTAATTCTAGACATAATGTAATTTAGTTCGACTTGACATTTGATTCGGCGTTTGATTTAGCGTTGGCGTGTTTGACTGATTTAGCGTAGCCGGCGTAGTGACTCAGCGAGCGGCCGAAGTACCGAGCCAAAGCAGAAAAAAAACGCGGTGGGCGAAATTAGAAACAGCAATTCTCGCCAAAGAAACGGATCTCGCGTTGTTTCGGTCCTATTCACCGCTGTTGTGGCGCGCAGTCGTACCACTTCGTTAATCAGGGCGCGTTACCCTCGAATCCGATACGTGATATCACACTGCAACACACACAACACTCATGAATGAGTCTCACGGACTATACTAAACAGTCACAAATCGTGCAGAACTACTTCACGAAGTGTGCCCAGCTCGTGGCCCATGCCCGGCTTCCGTCGGAGGAGCTGAAGCAGTCGCGACAGGGCACGAATAAGTGGTTCAATCTCGAGTTGGACGAGCTCGACTTTCTGCAGGAGGCACTGGCCCCTTGGAAGCGCGTCAGTCCAGATGAATTGCCGCCTCCGCTCGTCGTCGAGTGCTACTTGGATCCGAGCAAGCTGAGACCGGGCCAGACCGTGGTCTGTGGGGATAAACGAACGATGACGAACAGCGAGATCGTGCTCGAGCGGTGGGTCGTGGACTGCCGCGCTCCAACCGCCTCAGACAGTGGCATGCCAGATCAGGACCTCCCTGTTCTCTACAAGCGGGCAATTGTGTCGATGCGCGCCCTCTACACTGTTCTTCATATGCTGCCGACCTGGCAGCTGCACCAGCGGCTCCAGCGGCAAAAGCTCATCTCGATGCCGCTCAAGCTCGGGATCCGCATCCACAATGGCACGCAGAACATCTCCTCGCGCGGCCGCGTGGGGCTTTCGAAGACTCCGGACGGGAAGAAGAGCGCACTGCAGCAATTCAAAGTGCAGCCCCTCGAGACGTCGATCGGCGTTTTGCACTGCAGCGTCACGTACCGGTCAGATGTGCATTTCATAGTCGAGGACGTCGAGCAGGTCGTTGCTCAGAAGTTCATGGACTTGGATAGACCGAGCGCGACGGCCGCGACTACGGGCGGCGACACGAGCATTCTGTCGATTTCGCCAGTGCCGATGCGCTCGAACTCGTCGACAAGCCTGCGGACCTCGTCCCCGAAGCCCGTGCTCAGTTTCACGCGGCCGTTCAAGAGCCAGGACGAGAGCGTCACTGGTAGCATCCCGCGGTCCGTGGGCACACCGTCGTCCCACAACATCGCCGGGTCTGTGTCCTCGATCGTGTCGAGCAGCTCGCGGTTCTCCTCCTCGTTTGCGTCGCGGCCCGCGCGCGGCAGCTCGGGCAGCCAGGGCGGGATGACCAGCCCCGCGGGCATTCATGCGGGCGCCAGCAGTCAAGCTGGAATCGCCATGCAGTCCGGTATGGGTCTGCAATCGGCAATAGGCGTGTCCTCGAGCCTGGGCAGCCAGGGGGGTCTTTCTCTGCTTGGTCAAGGAACGGCGGACAATATTGGCGACTTCGTGAAATTCGTGGAGGAGACGCGCAAGGAATTCGGGCAACTGCACCCCGGCGGCAGCGACGTCGACACGTCGCTGGCGCGGTTCCAAAGAATGCGCACACAGCTTTCAGACTCGGTACTGCACCGCTCTACATCAACAGGGCCGCCGTCGATCACATCAATTGAGCAGCAGGACGAGACCGTGCGGCCACGCCGGCGCAGCACGGGTCCGCGGAGCCGGCTGGGGTTCTACGATGATAAAGACGACGGTGAGAAGGAAGACGACGACTTGTTATTCACGTTGAGCGACGTTCATATCTAAACTTGCATAATCATTAGGGGGTAACCGACTACGAAACCGATAAATATAAAGATGGGAAAATGTAGAGAACAAGTTATTTTCCATTTTTGTACTTGTTTTCAGAGATCTAGATTAACAACGTGCCAGCAACGTATCCGATGGCTTATCACAGATTCCAGAAAAAAGATAATTGACACTGTAAAGGTCTTAACGTGGGTATCTTCACATCACTCTTATTTATCACATACTCTAGACAAAAAGATAAAACTATGGGACCGCTCTTAGCTTAGTCAGATAATGCATTTAATCCGTTCAGCCTGAGACGCGAACCGCGCGCTTGTAGCTACCACCAATTAGGTTTTGGTGGTGGACGGCGCGAGACCTCCGACGACTGTGCCCCGACGGCCGCTTCTTGTATGTCTAAAATAAAACCTCTATTTAAGGGGTGGACGGCGGAGACAAAATCGCTAAAGCCGGCGCATTTGACTCTCTAAATTCCATCCACTTACTTTAAAAATATCGGCAGAGTCAAATGATTTGTTATTAACGTTGAGCGACGTTCATATCTAAACTTGCATAATCGGGGTAACTGACTACGAAACCGACAAATATAGATAGGAAATGTAAAGAACATGCTAATTTCCCATTTGTGTACTCCTTTCTAGATTAAGAAAGTGCCAGCTATGTTCTCAAATAACGGCGAGGTATCTTCTTTACAAGTGCAAAAGTTCATTCTCATCCGAATTCGACTACAAAGAGTGGCTTGCATTGCACGATTCATCAAGACTAGTCTACGACACAATCTTCCCCTTAGCCTTTAGAAACGCCTCGACCGTTCTCGGATCGTGACCAAAAACAAGCGTCGCATTCGTGAGCATCTGTAGTCTTCTCAAGCGCTGCGTCGATCTATACCAAGCGGCACGGTCGCCCAAGTCCCACCCCTGCGGGTGCCCGTTCTCGTAGTTCTCCCGGATGTGCGAGTGGTCGCTCGTGAACACGACCGTGCCCGAGTTTTTCAAGTTTATTTGCATCCAGATGAGGCCGGCCGTGTGGCCTGGGCTAAGATGTAGCGTGATTCCTGGAAACAAGTCGATTTCCTGCTCGCTGAATGTCCGCCAATTCAGAGTAGTGTCCAGGTAATACGGTAGATAACCCGAGTCAATGCCTGTGCAGGCCGCCCAAAACGCATACTTCAGTTCGAGCTCATGCACCCAAACAGTCACATCCTCTCGTCCCTGAAAGTACTGCAGCCCACCGGCATGGTCCAAATGCAGATGACTGATGATGACGTGCTTGACATCGGCGATGTCGTAGCCACGGATTCTGATCTGCTCGTCAAGAGCCTGTGACGAATGTCTCACGTCAGGAGCGAACATGTCACAGATTTCGGTGCCCCAGGACTCCTCCCAGGTGTCGTGAATACCAGGACCGGCGTCGTATAAAATGAGGCCGGCCGTAGGGTGGTCTACGAGGATCGAAAACATGCCGCACTTGAGTATTTCGCGTTTCTCAAAAACGCTCTTTGATCGTGTCCAGGCATTGGCCTCGGCGTAGAGAAAGGCCGCATCGATATTGAGAGTGCCTAAGTCGAGGATTTGGACAGTTGTGCCCTCGGGCGCTATGTTTCCATTTGTGATCTTCGCGATGGCAAACTCAGGGCCAAAGGCGTATTTCGTGGACATGCGGAAAGTTGGGTCGGCTAATCTCGCTCTTATCTATGATTGTATCACGTTAGATGTCCTTATCGGATCCGAACCCTGACGACTGATAGTCGCCTTCCGGCTTTAACATAAGTTCGGAGACCCAATGTCGTTAATGTTTTGTTAGTCTACAGCACATGAACTAAGTTTTGAAAACCGTTTTTCTATAAATTATTTGTGGCTTGCCGGCCTTCCAATCGAGGATCGCCCTTTAAAACTCACTGAAATCCTCCGTCTCCGCTTTCGTGATTTCTTCCAGCTGGCCTGCAGCGGCAGCAACAAGACCGAGAATGGGCCGCGACGGCTCGAGCACCTTCGACAGGTACTCCGGGTGGTACTGCGTGCCGACCATGTACTCGTGGCCTTGCAACTCGAAGACTTCCATGCGCTCTCCGGAGTCGTCGCGCGCGACGAACTTCAGGCCCTTCGCCTCGAGGTCGTCGATCTTCACCGGGTTGATCTCGTAGCGGTGCCGGTGCCGCTCGTGCACAACCGGCTTGCCGTACAAGGCTTCGAGCTTCGACGACGTCCCCGGAACAAAGTGCGCCGTGCGCTCGCCGAGCCGCATCGTGCCGCCCATCTGCTCCTTGTTGACCTCGGGCATGTACACAATGTAGTGGCTTTCGGCGTCCGTGTCGGGGCTGAACTCCTCGCTCGTCGCGTTGCGGTCGAGCAGCACGTTGCGCGCGTACTCGATAACGGCAATCTGGAAGCCGAGGCAGATGCCGAGGTACGGCACCTGGTGCTCGCGCGCCCACTGCGCGGCGCGGATCATACCTTCGACGCCGCGCGTGCCGAACCCGCCGGGGACGAGAATGCCATCGGCCTGGCACACCTCGGCCCACGCCTCGTGGAATCCTTTCTTGCCCTGCGCCGTCGTCTCGCTGCCGAGCGTCTCGCTGTCGACCCAGGTGATCTTCAGCCTGCGGCCGACGCGCAGCGCCGAGTGCTCGAGCGCCTTGACCACACTGATGTACGAGTCCTGGAGGTCGACGTACTTGCCGACGAGGGCGATCTTCACGGTCTCGTGGCTGCGGTCGTGCACCATCGTCAGGTTCTTCCACTTCCCGAACAGGTACTGGCCCCTCTGCAAACGCTCGGCCTCGACGCCCTTGAGCTCGAGCCGGCGCGTGAAGTAGTCGAACAGGCCCATCTCGCTGAGCATCACAGGAACGTGGTACGTCGAGCTGACGTCGTGCACGCCCAAGACCTGTTCGGGGCCGACGTGCGTGAACATCGAGATCTTCTCCATGGTCGCGCGGCCGAGCGGGGCCGAGCACCGGCAGGCAATGATGTCCGGCGTCAGGCCGAGCGACCGCAGCTCGCGCACGGCCGCCTGCGTCGGCTTAGTCTTCAGCTCGCCGTTGATCACAGGCACGAGCGACACATGGATGAGCAAGAAGTTCGGCGTGCCGACGCGCCACTGGAACTGGCGCAGCGCCTCCACGAACGGCATGCTCTCGATATCGCCGACCGTGCCGCCGAGCTCGATCACACAGACCTCGGGACACTCGTCGCCGCCATCGACCGGGATGTGTGCGACCTCCTCGAGCCAGTCCTGGATCGCCGTCGTCAGGTGGGGCACGATCTGCACGGTCTTGCCCAGGTAGTCGCCGCGCCGCTCTTTCTCAATGACCTGCTTGTAGATCTTGCCCGTAGTCAGATTGTGGCGTCGCGTGAGCGTGACATTGAGGTACCGCTCGTAGTTGCCAAGATCAAGGTCGGCCTCGCCGCCGTCCTTCAGCACAAACACCTCGCCGTGCTCGAGCGGCGACATTGTGCCGGCGTCGATGTTCATGTACGGATCGATCTTGATCGACGTCACACGGTAGCCCTGGCTCTTGAAAAGGAGGCCGACGCTCGAGGCCAGCACACCCTTGCCAATGCCGCTAATTACACCACCGCTCACGACGACGTACTTCATACTCACGGTGGAAAAAAAAATTGAACCCTGCCCAGACTAAGGAGATCGCGACGCTGCAGATGCAGAACGATCGGGACGGACGAGATTGGGAAGCACGAGATTGCAAAGGATGTTGCAAAGGATGTTGCAAAGGATGTTGCAAAGAATGGCAGATCGAATTGGGATGGGTCTGGTTGTTTAGTCTCGTTGTGAATGTTGTACAATGTAGTGATAACAAATTCTAGGAGTGACTGTGCTCATTCAGCAAACGCAATTTAGTGGAACCAGCATAAATATACTGAAAGACTGCCAAAATTTTTGAACTGTTTTGTTCCGAATCCCCTGAGAACTCAACGAAGTCGTGCATACCCGTGCGGTCCCTAAATAATCTCCCTATCCCACGGCGAATGGTTAACGGCCGTGCTGTGTACCAGGATCCGTTCAGCCCCGTCCACGGCCACCGAGCGAGGCCCCCACACCCATCCTCGGCGCGGCCCGCGCCACGGACGGCTGGCGTCCGCGTAGGCCCCCAGCGGACGAGCAAGACGACGCAGAAGCTGAAATTTCTGCCCGATGCGCCCGGCCCGAACGAGCAGCAGGACGACGGCGAAGTGTACTCGCAGATCGCGCGGATCACCGACTCGGTGGCCCGCCGGGACGCGGAGCGGCTGGGGAAGGCGCACCGCAATCTGCTGCCGCGTGTGACTGCGTACTGTACTGCGGGCAGCTACAAGATGAAGGAATTGATGCGGTATCTAAAGCAGAGGCGCGAGAACCATCACGCCGACCCGCGGCTTTTCGACGAATGCATATACACGCCCTACAGCTACAAGCGGGACGGCGACGACGAGCAGATGTGGAGCCAGATGCCGAGTCGCGTTGATGAGGAAGGCGGGATCATCGACACCAGCTACCGCCGGAGCGAGCTGTTCATATTCGAGTGGGGCGTAGTCGTGATGTGGGGGTTTTTGGAGAAGGAAGAGCAGCGATTCTTGGCCGAGCTCGCGCGGTTTGAGCGCGAGAAACTGGCGGACGAGGACGTCGAGGTCGAGGAGTTCAACTACTACATCACGCAGAGCTACCAGCCGCGGATATACAACGACTTCTTCGCGCTGCGCGACCACAACTATTTCATAAAGCTCTCGATCTCGCACGCCATAGCGCAGAGCGATAAGGTGTCGCTGTTTGAGGAGCTCGTCGACAACACAATTGCGGACACGCAGGACTTCCCGCTCATGATCGCCGAGAGCGGCAAGATCAACATGACGCATGAGGACATTATGAAGAGCATTGGCGAGCTGTTTATTCTGCGCATCAACATCAACCTGCACGGCTCCGTGCTCGACAGCCCCGAGCTCATGTGGTCTGAGCCGGAGCTCGAGCCGATCTACCAGGCAACGAGGGGCTACCTCGAAATCGAGCAGCGCGTCGCGCTGCTCAACGCGCGGCTCGAGGTCATCTCGGATATGCTGCAGATGCTGAAGGAGCAGCTCGGCCACACACAGGAAGAGTACTTGGAGATTATAGTCATGCGGCTAATCGCGCTCCAAGTGGTTGTCGCTGTCGTCAACATAATCGTGGATTTGCTAGCGTAATATTTATATGTCAATCTAATTCTGTACACAAGGGGGTTCTGATCAGTAACAACATCGCACGAAGACATCCTTCTATGGCATCCTTCTACTGAGATTTTTTTGAGATCTTTCTGAGATCCTCCGAGATCTTTCTGAGATCCTCTGAGATCCTTCTGAGATCCTCTTACTGGCATTCTTCTACATGTCATCCTACTGAGATCCTTGTGAGATAGAGTTGAAGATAGTAGATAGAGTCGAAGATAGAGTCGAAGATAGTAGATAGAGTTGGAAATGGAGTAGATAGAGTAGGAAATGGAATAGATAGAGTTGAAGATGGAGTAGAGGATATTAGATAGAGTTGGAGATAGAGTTGAAGATAGAGGCGGGGATAGTAGATAGAGTCGGAGATAGTAGATAGTGTCGAAGTAGATAGTGTCGAAGATAGAGTTGAACCTACTGAGAACCTACTGAGATCCCTCGAGATTATTCCGATCCTACTGAGATCCTACTGAGATCCCTCGAGATCCTTCTGATCCTTCTGACATCCTTCCGATCCTTCTACTGATATTCTTCTACATGATATTACACAGTGGCAACTATAGCCTGCGCCTCAATTAGAGCGGCTACCGTCTTGTTCACATGCTCGCGGCGCTGCTTCGTGCGGACATCCTCGCTCACCAGTTTCTCGATGCCGTCGGTGCGGTACAGCACTTCGAGGAGCTCGCGCTGGATGTCCTCCTTCGAGGCGAGAATGAGGTTGTACATGATCGCCTTTGGCACGAGATCCGTGACCGTGCGCTTCACGATCGCATAGTATGAGTCGATGAGCAGTTTCAGCACCGCCACGTCGACCTTCTCGCGGTCGCTCATATTCCCCGTGGCGCGCAGCGCGGCCGGCGGCGCCTCGATCGCCGTGAGCCGCTTGCGGCTGCGCGACGTCAGCAGATCGCCGAAGAATCCGCCAAAGGGCGCGTTCTTGATATCCTCCTTGCTCACGCTGACGCTGTCCTTTGGCGCCGTGTTCGTGTCCTTGCGCTTCACTTTACCCGCATCGACATCGGTCAGCGGCGTCACTTGATTCTGCACGAGCGCAATCGCCTCGTTGCCCTTGATCAGGTCGGGATGCGCCGTGTTTATGTAGGTCGTTTCCATCCGGATGATGTCCTCGACGAGGTTGTTTGTCGGCGTGAGCTGCTGCCGCAGGTAGTCGACAAACACCTTCGTGATCTGCCGCTTCAGCTCGGGGAACCGCTGGAACTCCGTCTTCGCAACGATCTGGTTCAGAATGCGCACAAGCTCGTCGTAAATTAGCTGCACGCACCGCAGCGACGGCTCGCGGAACCGCTGGATCTGCCGCTTCACAAGCACCTCGAACGGCTTTGCCGTCACAAACAGCTCGGGCGAGTAGCCGCCGGAGTTGTGGAGCAGCGTGCGGATCTCGCTGTCGTTGATCTGGTCCTCCGGCTCGAGAACGCGGATGCCGTTCGCGAACACCTCGTGGAACACGAAGCTGATGCGCGCGCCGCCGCTCAACTCCTGGCTGTTCACGTCGCGGCCCTGGCCATCTAACACGCCCTTGTACTCGTTGCTGAACTCGGTGACGATCTGCAGCACGACGCTCGACGGCGAGCCGACGTCCTCCGGACCGAGTTTCGCCTGCTCGGCGAGCGCGCGTTTCAGGGCCTGGTCAATGCGCAGCTTGATATCCGGCAGCGTTGCCTTGATGTGGCCATGCAGGATCCCGCTGAGGCGTTTCGCTAGGTATGCGGTGCCCGTGTAGGCGGCCTTGTTCGAGTAGGCCGGGTGCTGCTCGAAGAACTTGCGCTCGGCCATCAGCGCTTGGTGGATCGACTTCTTACTCAGAATATCGTGCTGGCCGCGGTTCACGACCGGCACGTAGCCGAAACGCAGAGGAATGATGCGGCCTTCCATGATATCGTTGACGTCGGTCCCCTGGTCCATCAAATCGACCTTCGTGAGCACGCCGATCGTCCTGTTGCCCTCGGGGTCGACCTCGCGCGCGAGTTTCAACCCGTCGCTGTTCGCGAGGTCTGTGTTCGCGGCCGTGACGGCCAGAATGATGGCGTTCGGCTTCGTGATGAAGTTCAGAATCATGTTTCGCACGAGCTTCTCAATGTCCTTGGGCTGGTCACCAACGGGCACCTTCGTCAAACCCGGTAAGTCGACGAGCGTCAACGTCAGCACTTTCGGCGAGAACACGCGCAGATTGATGGGGATGTCGATGATCCCCTTGTTTCCCGTGGTCTTGTCCGTTTCCCTAACGATTTCCTGCTTGATCTCTTCGAAGTCGTGGAACTTCTTGCCCGGAATATGCGAGAATTCGCCCCATTCGTACTCATTAGTCTCATTGTCGGGAATGACTGCGCCCGGCGGGGCACGCGTTGACTGCAGCATCAGAATCAGCGGCCGGCGGGTGACAATGCCTGTGCCTGATGGCAGGAACTCGCGGCCCGTCAAGTTCGTCAGAATCGAGCTCTTGCCACTGCTCTGCGAGCCGACCACGACAATCTGGGGGAGATCGATTGTAGTCGCACCAGAGTTCACCGTGGCAAGCGCATCCTGCAGCTTGTTCACAAGAGTGATGAGATTCGAGTCCATGGAGAATGGTGGAACCCTATACGAACGTGGCAGTATAGCGATAACCAGAGAGATTCAAAAAGCCAATCTCTTCGCAGGTTCGAGAGGCCTAAGTGGAGACGTATGGGGAAAACTCAGCACTATGTGCGGATCTAGTGTATGCAGTCTACTTTTGACAGTTTTGTTTTGTTATTTCTGGCTATCCAACTGAATTAGCGTCAAGACCACTCAGATCACCCAGGAAACCCCCGCTCTGTCCGATACGGCTCTTCTTAGGACGCAAAACGAGCAGACCCACGTCTCGGCTAATAATGCCTCATTCTCCATGCACCCCGGCGCCGTGCCCAGTGTAAAATACACCGGCGGCAAGGATAAAGGGTTTTTACTCATGTTTACGCTCCCAGAGATCACCGGAGCGCTGTCTGTGGCGGGATCCTTCTACGCAGGAGCGTACCAGTTCTATTTGGGCTACCTATATGAAGGTGCGGACGGATTCTCGCCGGTTCTTCTGCTTGGATGGCTCTTGGGCGATGTCTGCAATGTTATGGGCACGTTCTTCACGGACCAGCTGGCTTTCCAGAAGGTCATTGCCTGCGCGTCGATGCTCAACGACATTGTGCTCGCTGCGCAGCATTCGTATTATAAACGCAAGCACCAGCGGTACGCTGACCGGCACATCAATCCAGAGCCGATCGAAGTCGGCCAGAACCGGTACTTGGCGATGAAATGGAACTCGCTGCTCAGACCATACATCCTGTTCACCCTCGTCAGCGCCTCGAGGGCGGCTCCGCTAAGACCAATGGAGAAAGATCTCGATGAAGAGCTCGATCTCACGTTCTTAATCGGGCAGTGCATGGCCTGGATGGCCGAGCTGTCGTACGCATTCGCGCTCGTGCCCCAGGCCATGGAGAACTTCACGCGCAAGAGCACGGGCAGCGTCTCAATCATAATGTTTCTCGCCGACGCGCTGAGCTCGACGAACTACTTAGCAACGATTTTCCTCACTGCCTACACGAAGACCTCGCACCATAAGATGGTCGAGTTCGTGCTCGAGGAGCTGCCCTACATCTTCGGCACGGCGGCCTGCTTGCTGCTCGACTTGCTGCTGCTCTCCCAGTATTTCATTTACCCGCAGTTCGTGGCCGAGATCCCGGAAATAGACTACGTGCCGCACGAAATCGTCGTGGCTGACGACACAGACCTGCAGCCCTTCCGATCTTGGAAGTCCGTGCGCTCGTACGACTCCACAGACGAGACGCGCAGAGTCTACATGTAAACCGCATTCCTCTCACATTTTTTAATGATAGTTTTTGTATATAATTTTCGCTTCATGAACCCCGATTTTTCAGTCCTCAAAGGTACCCTACTTCATGTCGAAGCCGAAGCAGTACGGCGTGACGCAGCCGATCTCCGTCAAGGGTCCCACCGAGGCCGAAGCCCGCAGCAACGAGCTGATGCTGCAGGAGCTGCGGGACCAGGGCTCGTTCGAGTCCGAGGCCGAGTCGGCGAAACGCGAGAAGGTTCTCCAGATTCTGCAAGGACTCGCGCGCGAGTTCGTGTACCAGGTCTCTCTCAGCAAGAACCTGAGTGAAGGCATGGCGCACGATGCAGGAGGGAAGATCTTCACCTTCGGCAGCTACCGCTTGGGCGTCTACGGTCCGGGCAGCGATATTGACACGCTCGTGGTTGTGCCGAAGCACGTCTCGCGCGAGAGCTTCTTCGATGTCATGGACAAGCTGCTGCGCGGGCGCAAGGAACTCGAGGAGATCGCGCCGGTGCCGGACGCCTACGTGCCGATCATCAAGATCAAGTTCTCGGGCATCTCGATCGATCTCATCTGCGCGCAAGTGCACCTCGCTCAAGTGCCCGAGTCGCTGACCCTCAGCAATAACAACATCTTGCGCAATCTAGACGACAAGGATCTGCGCGCGCTCAATGGAACGCGCGTGACCGATGCCATTCTCGATTTGGTGCCCGAGCGCACGACCTTCAAGCACGCGCTGCGCGTGATCAAACTATGGGCGCAGCGCCGGGCCATCTACGCGAATATCATGGGGTTCCCCGGCGGCGTTGCGTGGGCAATGCTCGTCGCACGCATCTGCCAGCTCTATCCCTACGCCGCGGCCTCGGTCATTGTGTACCGGTTCTTCCACCTGTTTCTTATGTGGCCCTGGCCACAGCCTGTGCTGCTGAAGCAGATTGAGGACGGGCCGCTGCCGAAACGCGTTTGGAACCCGCAGCTCTACCCGCAGGATAAGAACCATAAGATGCCCATCATCACGCCGGCGTACCCGAGCATGTGCGCGACGCACAACATCACCGACAGCACAAAACAGATCATAATGGAGGAGCTCCGCCGCGGCGAGGAGATCATGGCCGACATCCAGGCCGGGAAGCGGAAGTGGGCTGATCTGTTCGAGAAAAACACGTTCTTCCACAACTACAAATACTACATGTGTGTCTACGCGAGCACCAAGGGAACCGACGAGGATCACCTCGCTTGGTCCGGCTTTGTCGAGTCGCGGCTGCGTTTCCTGATGCAGAAGCTCGAGGTCGTCGACGGTGTGCTTCTGGCGCACCCTTTCAACAAACCGTTCGACCTGATGTATGCCTACCAAACAGAAGAGGATGCGCGGAGCGTCGCAGATGGCCGGCCGTACCCGCACATTCCCTTAATCGACCCGGCTGAGACCGCTCTTCATGAGATGGCGCCCGAGCCTAAAGCGCCAGAAGATAATCATGCCGCCGGGAACGGTGCAGTGGAGGCGGTTGAGAATGCTTCGGAGAATGGGAATGCTGAGAATGATGAGAATGCTGAGAATGCTGAGAACGCCGAGAACGCCGAGAACGCTGAAAACGCCACAACCGAGGCTGATGCGTCCAGTGCCGAAAAACCTGCGGCCAACGATAGCGAGAACTCAGAGAACGCGAAAGAGCCACCGGCAAAAATCATCCGCTCGACTCTCCTGTTCATGGGTCTTAGAATGGACCCGAACGACAAGCGGCGCAGCCTCGACCTCGTCACGCCGTGCCGAGAATTCAACGAACTTATTCGCAGCTGGCCTGGGTTCGACGAGTCGAAGAACTCTTTCACGCTCCGCGTTCTCAAGGCTTGGGAGTTGCCGGATGTTGTATTCAGCGAGGGCGAAACAAGACCTCAGAAGCCGTCGAAAAAGCGGAAGCGCGACGACCCTGCGGAAGAGGAGAAGCGGCAGAAAACGGATTAAAATTATGTAAATTATGCAATAGAAATCAAATTTTCCGTCTCTTTGCTCCTGCGTCCAGCCAGTCCAGAGCCATATCCAACAATTGGAGCTCGGCGTGACGAACTTGCGCACACATGTCCTCCTTTGAACGCCAAACCAAGGTCGGCGGCGAAGCACGAAGGTCGGGGACTGGCCCATACTCCTCTTTTCTTTTGGCCAGGACGGCCGCTAGGATTTGCTTCGCGCTGGGCAGCAATTTTTGCGACTCGGCCATAGCCGCGATCTCTTTGAACTCGCGGCGTTTTAAGCCGGCTGTTGCCAAGCAATTCAGGTAAATGAGCAGCTCGGGCTCGATCTCGAGTTCGGGGATGTCGCTTTCGTCATCGGTGCTCACACTTATCTCGAACGAGTCGATATCACCAACATACTCGTCGAATTTGGCGTCGCTTTTGTCGACGGAATTGGCGTCTAAACATTCGCGTGCCGTTTCCAACACTAGCTCGCGGCTGATTTCGACTGCTTCAAAGCTCGATCCGCCGGTCTCTACAAAGCCGTACCGGCGGAGAAGCTCACCACTGGGCTGGCCGCCATTGGCAACGTATATGAGCTCGCCTGCTTTTATGGGCCTGCTCGCGACCATCTCGAACGCGCCCTCCCCAGTTTCGGGAAGAGTTAGCCTCGCGTTTTGAAGCTTACTGTGGGAGCTCACAAGCTCGGCCAGTGGGACCATGACCTTCGTATCCTCAGCCTCGTCCTCGTCCTCGTCCTCATCCTCATCTCCCTCATGAGGCATGTCAAACGCATAGGCCATAATGAGGCTACCCATCCGGTGGAAGCAGTCTTGAGACTTTGCGGATTCCGGTATATCCTCGAGTTCCTTCAGCACGGTTCCAGCCAGCTTATCATAGAGGTCGTCGGCACTTTCGCGGCCTATCTTCGTGAGAACCGTTGAGCCCTGCAGAAGTTTAGACGTCTCTGCGGGGTCCCAAAATATAGGCGTATTGAACTTTGTGGGCAGAGCATCGAAATAGGCCCTCCATTCGGGTGTAGTCTGTGCAATCATCATTCGCACAATGAGGGCGCTCCACGCATCCAATTGATGTTTTTTGGCGAGATCCATCACTCTCTTGTCCGCCTCTGCATCGAGTACAGCCGAGATCGGGCACTTGAAAATCAGGTCCCCCTCGGCAATGTCGCTCTGTGCGCGTAAACTGCGGCCCTGCTCGGGATTTTCGGAATCCGGGAGTTGCACGCTCGAGGACAGTTCGATCCCTCGGTCTTTTAAAAAGTTGAGATACTGTTTAGTGGTTTCATCAGTTGACATTCTTTCTTGTCTTCTTCGGTTAGGGGTGAAATTTTCCAAAGTTGCAGATGTTCAGGCCAAACATTTTTGTGAGGTCCGCACACACGCGCGCGAAAAAGGTGAATGTGCAACTCTTAGTTGATCGCTATGGCAGAAGACTCAAAGGCGAGGTCTTCCCTGTAGCAGAGGGCCATATGCGTCTATGGATGCATCCGAAGGGCCTGGCCGCATACGTCAAACCCAACGAACCCACGCCGATTCCCGTGCTCTCTGCTACTGAGGCGCAGAACATGCGTCGTGAGCTGCAGGCTCAAGCAAGGGCCAACGCCGCGGCCGCAGAACACGAGCGTCGTCAGCAGGAGCAAGCACAGGCCTCGATAAAGAACCAAGGAAACTCGAACGAAGCAAGAGTTCAGTCGCTGCTCGATTCTCTACATTTCCCCTCCGCAGAGAGCGCACCAACAAAAGCTGAGCCCGTGCACGAGCCCGCAAAAACAGAGCAGCCTGGAAAGCAGTTCGACTGGCAGAACGACATGGTGGTCAAAATCACCAATAAGAGCTAATTTGTACATACTTCTCATCATATCTGGTTTGCGAGGAATCTACTTCGTTGGAATCTACTCTGTTGGAGCCTGCTCTGTTGGAACCTGCTCTGTTGGAACCTACTCTGTTGGAGTCTTCTTTGCTGTGCATTTATTGAGGAAGACGACAAGATCGTTGCACTCTCTGAGACATATGAGGATTCGATAAGTGATTGACCCCAGCTCGCCGCTCGAGGTCGCTTGCGAATCAGCAACGTGCTGAGGTCTCATCATGTGAGCAGCCGCACCACTGTGTCACGCAGCATTAGGTGTACGAACGGCCAAGATCCGGTTGTTCGCGATTGAACTATGGAATGTAATTCAGAGTTAACACTATAGCTTACAGAGATCTATACTGTGATCGTTTCATGATAAGATTGGCTTCAATATGAACAACCAGCTATTGGGCGCGCTATCCATTTGCGTCCGTAAATAATAAAATTAAATACGACTAAGCGATTACTTACAAGTACCCCGCTAACTCGCGACGTGGACATGTGATTGGCAATAATTCCTTGAGTTGTCACGGCAACGCATGAGATAGGTAAGTAATCGCACTAAGACATTACAGTTAGAGAGCGTTTAGTAATGTTGCATTAGGGTGACATCCCACTCTAGACCACGACGGGTACTCGCTAGATGTTCCGAACGGCGAAATGCCCGCACTCTCTTCTGAATCACACACTCGTATGAGATTTGCTACTAAATTATCGACGCGAGATTTCTAGATACGATCCCAGATGAGGCAAGTGAGATCTCATTATATATTAGGACGTGGAGATAACTAGGTATGTAGTACGTGCATGCATCACGTGGGTTTGCGGCGCCCCAACTCTTTTCCACCAGACTGCGCTTCTGTGCAGACGGACCGGACACGAGCGGGGATTGAAGTGCCGCGCAACTTCGCGTGAATACTGCATCACGATTGATTCTGCACAGGTGCCCCAAATTTTGTCTTGGTCTCTGCGTGGCACTTACCTTACGAGCAAACACGAGGTGGGCTCGGGCTTGTATGCCGGCGAAACTAGGACAGGTCAACATAGGTGAACGTGCCAGATTGGGCGGAAGAACAAGACGGGTTTTTGCCGAGCGAGCGCTCGTTATTTTAGCACATCAAATGTGCCTTTCTCCATACGTCACACCGGTTTCAACCCTCGTGTTTGCTGGCCAGTAAAACCCCCTTGAGAACCGCAGGAATCACGGGAAGCAATCCGCCCTGTGGGGTACCCGACATCTTTATATTTAGGGTTTTCCCGGGGGTGAACAATATAAAAACGCGTAATTGTCCGATGCATTTGCGTAAAGCATTTTCCACAATGGCATCCCTCGCACCTATTCCGACGATCACTTTGAACACCGGCCGCAAGATCCCTGCACTTGCCCTTGGCACTTGGGAATCTCCCCCGGACGTTGTCGCCAGCGCTGTCTACACCGCCATCAAGGCCGGCTACCGTCACATCGACACGGCTGCCATCTACGGCAACGAGGAAGACGTCGGTGCCGGCATCAAGCAGGCCATTGAGGAGCTCGGCGTGAAGCGGGAGGAGCTGTATATCACGACGAAGCTGTGGCTCGCCGACTTCCACAACGTCCCCGAGGCGCTGGAGACGAGTCTTAACAAGCTTTTCCCGGGCGACAAGAACGCGTACGTTGACTTGTACCTCATGCACTGGCCCTTCGGCATCACGAAGGACAAGAAGCTCGACACGACGATCACTTTCCAGGAGGCCTGGGCGTCCATGGAGAAGCTCCCGGAGTCGAAGACGCGCGACATCGGCATCTCGAACTTCACGATTGCGCGCGTTAAGGAGCTGCTCAAGACGGCTAAGAAGACGCCGGTGGTGAACCAGGTCGAGTTGCACACGACTCTGCCCCAGTTCAAGCTCGTCGACTTCCTGCTCTCGGGCGAGTACGGCGTGCCGGCGCACGACGGCAAGATCATCCACCCGGAGGCCTACTGCCCGCTCGCCCGCGGCAACCTCACGGACCCGGCGATCACGAAGCTCGCCGAGAAGTACGGCGTGTCGTCGGCGAACATCGTCCTGAGCTGGGGTATCCGCCGCGGCACGATTGTGTTGCCGAAGTCGGTCACCCCGTCGCGTATTGTCGACAACTTGAAGTACGTCCAGCTCTCGGACGCGGACTTCGAGGCGATCAACGAGCTTGCGAAGAACTCGAAGCTCGAGCGTTACTGCTCGATGCCCCAGATCGAGGTGTTCGACGACAACGCGGACTCTAAATAAGCGCGGTGCATGCCAGCTATTTAGCTTAAAACGTAGCTTAGATTAAAAAGAAAGAAAAAAGAAAAGGAGCAAGAGCAGTCCAAAACCTGTAGGGCGAGCGGAAGAGCCGTCTGATATTTCAGTAGCAAGCTGAGGGTTCTAAAAATAAACAAGTTGCGGCGCCGTGCGCACCACTTTGAAAATCTGCGCCTTGGCGCATTGTGGTTTTTGCTTTACCGTTTCACGAGTCGCAAACCCGCGTCCGTCCTGCCTGCACGCACATATATCGCCATCGGAGCCCCTACCTCGCAGCATGCTACTCCTCATAAACACGCTTTGCGTGTGCGTTTCTTGCGGCATGAGCTGGCTCAGCATCCTCAAACATCTGAGGAACTACCGCAAGCCGATGGATCAGCGGCTCGTGGTACGGATCTTGCTGATGGTGCCGCTGTTCAGCCTCAGCGCGTACCTGAATTTGTACTGCCCCTACGCGGCGGTCCGTCACCTCGTCGAATTCATACGCGAGATGTACGAAGCAGTGGTCATCTACACTTTCTACACCCTGCTCACAAATCTACTCGGCGGAGAGCGCGAGATCATCTTTGAGACCACAGGCAAACCGCCGGTGAACTTCCTCGGCATGAAGCTCGACATCTCGGACCCGCATACCTTTTGGGTCATCAAAAGGCTCATAATGCAGTACGTCTACATGCGCCCGCTCACCTCGGTGCTGCTGGCCGTGACCAGCAACGTGCGCTGCCGCGTGCTGCTGATCATCTGCTATAATATTTCGATAACGCTCGCTCTGAACGCGTTGCTCGCGTTCTGGGTCTGTCTCCGCACCGAGCTGGAGCCGTACCGTGTGGTTCTCAAGTTCCTGAGCGTGAAGCTCATTGTCTTTTTCAGCTACTGGCAAACGCTCGCGCTGAGCATCATCTCCTCGCTCGGGCTCATCTCCGAGGAGCAGCTCGGCGTCTGCAGCAACTCGCTCATTTGCTGGGAGACCGTGCTGTTCGCGCAGATCCACTGGCTCGCCTTCCCCGCGTCGGACTACCATGCGACGTTCATGTTCGGGTTCGCGCGCCTGCGCATCGGCGCCGCCATCCGCGACGCCTTCGGCATCAACGACGTGATCTGCGACTTCCGCTCGACGTTCCTCGAGCAGAAATACGGCCACCGCAACTTCGATTCCGTCGAGGCTGTGCTCGATCATCCCGATTCGAACACGCGGCGCAAACGGCTGCAGGCCGGGCTCCGCTACCGCAACGGCGGCCGAACAAAGTACTGGTTGCCGAACTCGTCCTTGCGCAAGCTTCTGGACTCAGAGCGCGTCGATTATGGCGCCACAACCGAAAACACCGAAAACATTAATGAGGACCGTCTCGACTCCCCACCGGTACTGGATATGGAGGACGAGTTTTCCGAGGGCGAAGAAGAACTATACAGACTCGCACGAGAAACTTATGGAGACTACAACTATCCTGTCGCGACCGTTCGCGAGAGCGAAGAGTACGTGTCGTTCCAGGACCGGATGTGGCGCCAGCAGATTCTCGATAGCATGTAGACCGCCGGTCCCACGGGCCGAGGGCTACTCATTTACTTGCATTATAATACACGTACCATCTAATTATCTATGATTTGGCTGGGGAAGCTCATCAGCGCTCTGCCGTAGAAAAAGTACCAAACGAGGAACAATATGAATTTCACGTATAAGACTCGGGCGTCATTGAAGCGCGGGCGTGAAGGCTCTGTGTTTTGAGACTCGGTGTCATAAGACTCAGTGTTATGAGACTCGGTCTGAGACTCAGTGTTATAAGACTCTGCTTGAAGCTGTTTTTCACGAGCCACGCGGTGGTTTTTTAGGTCGGCACTCAACTCGCTGACTAGTTTCGCTGCCTTCATGTGCGCCTGTTTTATCCGTTTGCGCGTGGCTCTATCCTTCTTCTGAGTCTTGAGCTCAATAAGGTCAGCGAGAGTGCGCAGGAGCGTTGGATAATTGGCTACAAAGTGCTGGTGAGAGGCGCGCATAGCTGCACTATGTGAGTCTAGCGGGCTGGGATTCTGGTCTTCAAGCATCGACATTCGATGATTGCCGGGGTTCCTGAGCTTATTTCCTGATATCCAGCGCTTCTGAGCCTATTCATTGGGAGCTGATGAAGCAACTCTAAATTTGGCTTTTGATGAGCGGCCGTCTCCGGCGTACAAGTTTTGCACATTTCTGCTGCCTCTAACCAAAAACAAGATGTTAATAAATATGTAGACATTATGCTGAATCCTTTCAGTTTTTCATTGTTCTTCCTAAACTTCCTCTCCGGTCTCGCGCTGGCGCCGTTCCAGGATCTCCTGGATCTCCGCCTCGTAGTTGTGGGGCTTGCGCAGACGCAGCCGCTCCATCCAGCCATGGTACTTTTTCTTATCCTCGTGCTCGCGTTTCCAAGTGAGACGCGGCTGTCCTGGCTCGCGGCCGCGGAAAAGCGCCCACCAGCTGTGGTCCATTGCGTCCTGATACGCCCAGCCCTGGTGAAGCTCGAGCTCCGACTCCGATTCGAAGCGGCGCATGACGTAGTAATCTTTCTCGAGCACCTGGAACACGTCCGTGTCAGTTGGCGAGAAGTACGTCTTCACGAGCTTCACCGTCGAGTCGAAGATGAAGGCGATCATAGCCGTGAGCAGCACAATCGCCCAGAAGCAGAGCTCGTGCGTGACGTCCGTGTAGAACTCGTGGTCGGAGTAGTACGTCTTCTCCTGGTTCAGATGGTAGAGCAGGCTCAGCAGCACGTTGAACAGCCAGTACCCGCCAATAGAGACGACGACTATGGCGAGCGAAATGAGCGTGATGTAGCTGAACATCGAGATGAACAGCACGCGGAAGCACACGGCGCTGACAATCGCGCTGTAGATCGTGACGCCGAGCGGGTACAGCGTGTTGTCCTTAACGAGATCGTTGAAGCCATAGAAGTCGACTGCCAAGAACAGGATCATGACGCACTCGAGCATGGCCACAATGAGCCACTCGAATAGCAGCCGGAGCCCGAACATCTCGTTGCGCTGGCCGACTCGGTAGAGCTCAGGCACGGCGATCAGCGTAGCCGGGCTCAGGTCCTGGTCCAGGATACCGACACAGATCACGGGCAGAGACGTGAACAAGGTGTTGAACATCGCAATGGACCAGGACTCGAAGACGGACGTGCCGCTGTACAAACACCACCGCTGGAACACTTCCTGCGTCATGTAGAACAAGAACTCTTTAAAGAACGTAGACAGGATGTACTTGCACGTGCGCACGTAGTTCCAGCGTCCATGCACGAGCAGCAGCTTCAGCAGGAAGCGGAACTGGCCGATCGAGTAATCCGCCGACCGCGCCGCCTGCAGGCCCTCGCGTCCGGCGATGCCGATTCCGACGTCCGCGGCCTGGATCATGGCGATGTCGTTCGCGCCGTCGCCGATCGCGAGCATCGTCTTGTTCGGCTCGCGCGCGCGGATGCTTTTGACGATCGTGGCCTTCTGGCTCGGCGACGCGCGGCACACAATCGCAGAGTCGGCGCGCAGGCCGAGGTCCACAAACAGCGACATGAGCACGGGGTCGTTCTCCACAACCGCGAGGGTCTGGCCGTCGATCACGACGACGCAGTGCGCGATGTTGTTGTTGTCGAGCTCCTCGAGCGCAGCAATCACTTTCGCCTCGATGTTCTCGCTTGCCTTCAGCGTAATGATCGTGGAGAAGTCCTTGATCAGGCGACAGGCCTGGCCGATGTTCACGGCCGTCTCCTGCTTGTCGCCGGTCAGCATCCACATGCGGATGTTCGCGCGACGCAGCTTGTCAATGGCCTCCGGCACACCGAGCTGCAGCTTGTCCTCAATGGCCGTCGAGCCCGTGATCAAGAAGTCGTGCTCGATCCTCTCGCCGACTTTCTGGACCTTCTTCTGGCGGTCGCTGAGCGCCGACTTCGCCGCGTCGTACTCGACTTTCCAGGCTTCGTACTCGGCCTTCGAAAGCGCGCGGTGGCAGTACAGCAGCGTGCGCAGTCCCTCCGTACTGAACTCGTCGATTTTCTCGAGCGTGTGCTCGAGCACCTGCCGCTCATCGAAATCCTCGATGTCCAGCCTCTCGAGCTGCTCCGAAGGCGGCTCGGGAATCGCCTGGAAACTCGCCGGCCGCGGCCGGTTCATGTCGATCGACATGCTCGTACGCCGCATGTTCCCTTTCGCTGTTTGCACGGCTTCTTGGAGACTCGTCCGCGCGTCACTTGCTTCTGACCTACGAGCATTGCGAAGGCGCGCGTCGGAATGGCGTGCGTCCTGGCGTGTGTCCAAATACATGTCGCTCGTCCTGCTCCGCGGCTCCTTATTCTCGACTGACCGATCAGCATGAGAGCTCCTGTGTACGCTTCTCTGCATGCTTGAGCGCGGGCTCTTCAAACCGCTCAGTCTCGGGCGGTTCATGTCGATCGACACACTCGTGCGCGCGGCGTTTGCGGCAGCGGCCGACTTCGCGCTCTGTACCGCCTCTTGCAAGCTCGGCCGTGCACTGTTCGGCCTACCGTGCGGCGATTGCGGCGGTTTCACGGACATAGACCGACGGCCCGCTTCATAGATGCTCTGATCAATGCCGCTCCTTTGCAGAAGCATGTCGAGCGACGGCCGGATTCCGGCCGAGAAGCTGCGGTTCTCGTTCGCGAGCTGTGCCTCGATGCTCCGGCGCGCGAGCGACTCGGCGTTGATCGACTTCTTCGTCGCGCGCGCGTGGACGGTCAGCGTTTTGCGCAGCCGCTCGATCATGACATTGTCGGCGCCTTTGCAAAACAGCATAATGCGTCCATCCGGGAACTGCACGATGTTCGACATGCGCTTGCGCGACGACGAGAACTCGATTGTGTCGAGTACCTTGTAGACCTCGTCCTTCGGAGCGGCGTCGAACCCGTTTGGATAGGTGCGCAGAGTGATCGAGTCGTGCTGTCGGTCGATCACGAGGTAGCCGAGATCGCGCGCGGCAGCAACAAGCGCGAGCTCGTCTGGCGACGCCGCTTGGTAGTCGAGCTGCTCGATCTCGACATCGCCGTTGTCGGCTTCGTTCAGGTCGATTTCGGGCGACGCCGAGTGGCAGAGCGCGATGGAGAGCAGGAAGAAATGCGCGCGTTGCGTGAACTCGGAGTCCGGGTGCGACTTCATGTACTCGAGCAGAGTCAGCGTCGACGGCGTTGTTTGCTGCTTCAGCGGCTCGGCCGTCGATCGCCACGCCGTGCTCACGCCGGACACGCCCGAGGGCCGCGGCGCGCCACTCGGGCGCGACGGCACCTCGCTCGCGGCCGACCCGAACGAATGCTTGCTTGGCGGCATCGGCAGGTCGTTGAGCGAGGCCGCCGATACATCGAAGTCGCGGAACCCGGACGGGCGGCCCATTCCTAACGAAGCGCGCCCGGCGCCAAACGAAAGGCCGCCGATCGACTTCTTCGGCCATGCACTAGTGCTCGGACGGCCCAAACTCGGCCGGCCTAAACTCGATCGGTTCACGCTCGGCCGGCCCAAACTCTGCCGGTTCACGCTCGGCCGGCCGAGGCTTGCGCGGCCGGAAGAGGGTCTCCCTGGCAGCTTCCCGCCGAAGTTCCTTCTCGGAATCCGCGCGAGCTGTTCGAGCAGCTCGAGATCCTGCTCGCTCATCTGGTCCATTTGCAGCGGCCGCACTTTGTGGAAAAGGTACCCGTCCTCGTCGTGCTCAAAGTACATGTCGAGGTCGTGGATCCACGGGTACCCTGCGACGGTCAGTTTGCGAAACAGCATGATGTTGTCCGTGAGCGTGCCGGTCTTGTCGCTGAACACATAGCTGACCTGGCCCAACTCCTCGTTGAGCGACGTGCTCAGCGCATGGCACCGCACGTCGTTCACGGGATCGTACATGTCGATGTCGTTCTGCATGAGGAACTTCTGGAACGCCTTGCAGATCTCCATCGACACGTACAAACTGAGCGGGATCAGCGTGTTGAACATGATGATGAAGCCCATAACGCTCTGAACTTGCGTGACGGGGTCGCCCTGGAAATACCACGCGTTTTCGTGCGAGTCCTGCAAACGCATGCCGGCAAGACTCGAGAACCCCGAGAGCAACAGAACGTAGGCAGCCAGCACCAACACGATCTTGTTGACCAATCCTTGCAACTTCGGCGCCTTCACGCGCAGGTCTCGCGCCGCGTTCATGCGCAGCTTCGTCTCGCTTCCTGTGAAGATGACGGCGCCCAGTACAGACGCCGTGTTGCGCAGCGCGCTGCCCCGGTAAACTACATTCGCCGGGCCTAAGGGCACTTTCTTCGAGTCCTGGCCGAGCAGCTCGAAGGTCCCCTCGAAATTGAACAGGTCCAAGTTCGGGTCCTCTGTCGTGATGAGCGCGCGCGTTTCCGCAATGCGGTCGATGCTAAATGCCTCCTGGAGCTTCGCCGGCGTTTCGCGACTCTTCAGTGTGGTCTCGCCGTCGAGGGCGATCGTCTCGATCGAGCACTGGCCCTTTTGCCCGGACGAATGCAGCAGCACTATATCGGCGGGCACCCACTCGTTCTGGAGAACGCGCACGATGTCGCCGACCTTGACTTTCTTCCACGGCACGTCGACATAGTCGACGCCGTCGTCCTTCTGTTTAACGACCATGACCGTGCGGTTGTTCTCCTCTTTATCGTTCAAGTGTCTGTTGAAATCCTCGTAGCCCTCACGGCCCATCGAAATCGCGACAAAGATACACAGCGGCACGATCGTCGTGTAGTTTCCTGTGGTACTCCACGACGGCACCATCTGCAAAATCGCAACAAACAGGAAGTACAGATTCGCCATCTTTGAGAACTGCACAATGAGCTGCCGCGGGAAGAAGTCGTAGACCGTGTAGATCGACGACGTGACCAAATTCGAGACAAACGCGCGTCCCGTGCGCTCGTCGACCTGCTTCGGGGGATCCCGCAGCTGGAAGTACAGCTTGCGGCCCTCCTCTGTCGGCGGCAACGTATGCCGCCTCTTCCACCACTTCAGGATCGCCGTTTGCGGCCACCTCAGCAGCCGGAGCGGCTTCAAGAGCCGCGACGTTGCTCGTGTCGATTTCAGCGCAAAGCTCTTGCGCGCCTTCTGCAGCTTCTCGCGGTACCGCTCGGCCTTCACGCTCGAGGCGCGGCTCACTGCGTCGAAATCAACATATGAGCTACCCGTCATCAAAGAGTTCGCTGAGTTCATCGTCGTGGCAATAGAGCCCTGCCGCGTGCGTGGGATGTCTTCCATCTGGCTCGCTTCTCGGAGAGCGTCCTCAATATCGCGCTGCAGCGAGCTCACAGACGGTCGCGGCCGGCCCGGATCTTCTAGCTCGATCGGAGGCTCGGAAGACATTTAAAAAAAAAAGTGCGAGCCAGGAACGAATAAAAGTATACGAGATAGCAGGTTGCTGTCGGATGGCTGGCACACAGATCTTGAAACCGGAATTTTCACCGGTGCAGTTCTGTTCCCGTCGAATGAGCACGCGTTGCAACACTGAGGACCGTGCCCTGGCGGCAGTCCTTTAAGGGTTAACAGGAACACGCAGCTAAAAAAAAAACAGAGGGGCAAAATAGGGATCGAATTAGATTAAAGTCGTAGTCTACGTAGATGGACACTGGCGATATCGTGGAACGCGACACAAGCGCAAGCTCGCCCGAGCCGCCCAAAGCCAAACCGGCAAGGGCCTTCGCGAAAAAATGGGTGCCTAGACGTCGGCCCCTAGTGCTTGATCCGACGGCGAAGGCGGACGCCGCTACGAAAATTGATGTCCCGCCGCCACCAAAGCCATCATCCGATGCGCCGCTGTCCACGGAGGAGCGTATCCATCTCGAGAATATCCGGAAACTGCAGAAAATGACGCCCGCGGAGATCCAGAAGGAGCGCGACGAGATCATGAACAACATGAACCCCGCTGTGCTCGAAAGCCTGCTTCGCCGAGCCGAGAAAAAGCAAAAGGAGTCGAATCCCGCTGCATTGAAGGAGCCCACAGAGCCAATTGTGCACGCGCGTGCGCCAAGGGGGTCTCTTGTTGATTGGGATCCGAGCTCTCAATTGGTGAAGCCCGATGCGCTTAAATCTGCGCAGTCGGAGGCCACGCAGACGGCTGCCAGGGAGGCTGCAAAAACTGAATCGGTTTCTAAATCGGAGGCTGCAAACACTAAACCGGAGGCAACTAGACCGGAGGAAGCGAGTCTACCGCATACACACTTTGCACCCCCGCCTGAAGAGCTCCGCCAGTATTTCCCCGACCTCCCGGTCGAAACCGAGAAATTGGCATGGATGCTGCCCATTGGCGAAGACGAGGAGGCCGAGTACAGCTCGCAGATGGTGTCGCTCGCACCCAGCGAGCTGCGGTTCGATTTCCGAGGCGATCTCATAACACCGAGAAGGTCGCGAGATATCCCCGTGAGCGAGGGCCTCCACCACCACGGCGACGCGCCGTCTGCGGCGGGCTATACTTTACCGGAGCTTGCGCATCTGGCTCGTAGCGTGCACCCTGCACAGCGTGCCATAGCGATTCAGACCGTAGGCAGAGTTCTTCACAAGCTGCGGCTCAACAAGTTCGCTCGATCCTCAGAGCTTCAGGAGGGGCTCAATGCGCTCGTCAAACAAACGCGGATCCTCGAGACGCTCGCTGAGGCCGCTGACGACTCTACGCGTAATCTGAATGTAAGGACGCGGGCCATCGAGGCCCTGTGGCTCGCCCGGCCCGATGTCGCCGAGAAGGCTGAGAAGGCTCGAGAAGGCGCGGATCAAGAGCAGACGTAAAAGGAGCTATCTATTTATTTATTCAGGATTTGTTCGGGATTTGTGCGTTCGGGATTTGTGCGTTCGGGATTTCTGCGGAAAGCGACTCCTTCTAGCTGAGCTTACCAATGTGTGCGAGTTGAAGTACTACGCCGATCAGACTTGCGTAGGATCTATTGTGGCTTCTAAAGCAATTGCTAAACTTCTAGAGGTGTGTCTGAACAGTTTCTCTGCAGACGGCGAGTTCAGGCACGTCGACTCGGGCAATGCATTCCTTGTCCACTCGATGCAAGTCTGTGTCAGAAACCCCGTGGCCACAGAGACCCATATTCAACTTTATGGAGACGTGCACCACCACGAGACAAACTACATAAGCCTAGCTGCATCCCCGTTCAACAAAACATCTCTTTAATCATTCTACACTGCGCTGCTTCAGTTTCATCGAGCCTCATTAGAACCCTGACAACTCCCGATGCATGCATCAGCAGGGCCCAGGTTGACGTAATGACAAAGCTGGCTGTATGAGCTTGGCACCTAATCACCCAGACGCGAGGTGTCAGTCCGCGGCAAGCCGCAACGCCGCGAGAAAATCGTGGCACTTTTTCGCGCCTTTTCGCCAAATTACATTCGCCTCGTAGCACACGGCCTCTGCTCCACATAAAAGCTCATTTTAGGTCGCGAGTGCCCCGGTTCAGCGCAACCCAGTGCTGAGTTTGTCAGCAAGATCGGGCTCGCTTCGTCGGAAGCACCCAAGACTCGTTGCGTTTCCGAGCCGCATACGCGGACATAGGACCTAGCCCTGTACATCAGGATGCGCCTCACCGTTGTGACGAAAATCTGCGATGTGAAGAAAATGCGCGGTAATATCTATCTACAGCATTTCCCAATACCGATTCCGGGGGTGTGTGCCCATGACCGGCGGGGTGCCCCACGGCAGTCTTCGGGTATGCCTGCCCTGGCTGGCAACTCTGTCAGTATCATGTGCCGTGTCCTCGCCCAATGATATGCGTCCGGCAAGCAGAATGCGGCCGACTTGCCGATATTTTGCAGACCAAGGTGCGTTTGCAGCAGTCCGGATTTTAAATTAGTGCGCTTTCATACTTTTCTTAGAACAGGATTCTCTGCTCTTCTTAAGTCCATTTTAGACACCTGGGAGCAAGTGTCGTGTCACATTCCCCTAAACCGAGCTAGCCCGTAAGCCTGCATCTTCTTCGCTTTCTTCAACTGGTAAGCCCTCTTTTTATTTTCCACAGAAAGAAGCACATAGCGGGCGATTCGTTCTCACAGACTCTTGGCCGACTATGTATCAGTATCAAACAATCCCCTCGGAGGGTGGGCAGCAGGTCGCCGTGGATCAATACTACATCGCCCAGCAGCAGCAGCAGCAACAGCAGCAACAGCAGCAACAGCAGCAACAGCAGCAGCAGCAGCGTCAGTCCGATTACGTGCACGCGCAGCAGCAGCCCGACCAGCCGTCGCAAACGGCGACGCAGTCCACGTACTACCACCAGAACCAGCAGTATGCGCCGTACTACTACCCGATCCCCGCCCCCGACGGATCGGCGCAGCATCCTGGCACGCACACGGCCGGAGAGCGTCCTGGCTTCCAGCACGCGCTGTACAGCTACAGTGGCGGCTACGCGCCACCGGCGAACGGCATGCAGTACCCGTACTATACGAGCGAGGTCGCCTACGGCGGCGGCCCGGCGGGCCAGGCTCCGCAGCAGAGCGCCGGCTCCGGCTCGGTGTCGGGCGCGTCGTCGAACTCGGTGCCGTCGGTAGCCGACGGCGCCGGCCCGCAGCGCAGCGGCGCGCTCCAGGGCTCGCCCGTGCAGCAGCAGCAGCAGCAGGCGATGCCGCACCACCACCACCACGCGATGCAAGGCCCCAGCGGCGTGCCGCAGCAGTCGCTGCCACCGCAGCACGTCGGCGCCGACGCGGCGGCGATGTACGCGACGCCGGCCGGGTACGCGCGCGGCGGCCCCGTCGCGCCGCTGCCGCTCGGCCCGGCGGCCAGCACCATGCCGGCGCACCGCCCAACCGTGAGCACGCACATGAGCGCGATCCCGGCGTCGATGCCCGTGACGGACCCTACGGGCCAGACGGCGCCGCCCGGCATTAAGCCGCGCGTCACAACCACGCTGTGGGAGGATGAGAACACGACGTGCTTCCAGGTGGAGGCGCGCAGCTTCTGCGTCGCGCGGCGCGAGGACAACAACATGATCAACGGCACGAAGCTGCTGAACGTCGCCGGCATGACGCGCGGGCGGCGCGACGGGCTGCTGAAGGGCGAGCGCAACCGGCACGTTGTGAAGGCCGGCGCGATGCACCTGAAGGGGGTGTGGATTCCCTACGACCGCGCGCTCGACTTCGCGAACAAGGAGCGCATCGTCGATCTGCTGTACCCGCTATTTGTCACGGACATTAAGAGCGTGCTCTACCACCCCGGGAACCCGGAGCCGCGGGCGTTGCAGCAGTCGAGCAGCCAAACGCCGCAGAGCATGCACATGTCGCTGCCCGCCGCGGATCAGGAAAAGTACAAGCTCCCGCTCGGCATGCAGATGCCGGCCACGCGCGCCGTGCAGTCGGTGCCGCCGCCACAACAGCAGCAGCTCCAGCAGCAGCAGCTCCAGCTCCAGCAGCAGCCCGTCGAGCACCCGGGCCAGCAGAGCCCACCGCAGCAGGTCCCGCAGCAGGTCCCGCAGCAGCATGTCCAGCAGGCCGGGCAGCCGCCTGCGCAGCCACAGGCGCCGAGCGGGCCCGGCCCGATCGCGGCGAACGGCATGGATGGATACATGCAGCCGCTAAAGCATGAAGAGCCGAGGGAAAAGCTGTACTACTCGTACGAGCAGCCGCAGCAGCCGACGCCTTCGATGTATCCATAGCGGTACGCGCATGCATGATAGAAAATACAGTTCTTTGAACGCCGATATACAGGAGTGTGTGCTTCGACGACCGTCCTTGCATCAAACTTTAGCTATCTATTATATTCCTAACACATTATGACTCTGTTTCCACGGACTCCGTCCGCGAGAAAATGGACTCGGCGACGAGCGCGCGCGTCGATGCGTTTGTATCTATCGAGCGGCGCCGGTGCCGCTTCGATGAGCTCGCGATCGTCAGCACGCTCGCCGCGTCGGCGCCGGGCGTCGACTTACCCGTGCGCGGCCCCGGCTGGCTGTCGACGCTGAACGCGACGGCCGGGCTCGAGAGCTCCGACGAATTGTTCGACACTATGGAATTCGTCGTGCTCTTCGCCTGCGACGCCGCGCTTTCGGGGGATGTGGGCGGGTTGCTGGCCACGCCCTCGCTCGGGCCCCAGCGGAGTATCTTGCGGAAAAATTGCACGAATTGCGGAGACTCGTGCGCCATTGTGAATTAATGAAGTCGCGCGTTAATTGCAATGAAGGAGGTCCGGAGGCTTAACCTAAATGATAGGGGCAAGGAACCAGGGATGCGGCGAAATAGCCATGCTTCCGAAGAGCGCCGCATTTTGCAGCTGTTCCTAGCCTGCTCTGCGCGAAGTCCGAAATCTCGGTCTTGCGTCCTGGTGTGGGGGCGGTAACGCTGATGCACTCTGGCACTTTGGCATGGACCACTGCGGACCCTTTTCCCGCACCCTCTCCACGGGAAGTGGCAAGACTTGCTGTTTTATTACACAAAATCTCGCAGAAATACAGCAATTTCGATTAAACACCGGCGTTCTGGCCCCCCTGACACTCTACAAAACTGGCAATAAAATCCTCGAATTTTTTTATTTAGTTTTACCTGTTCTAAAGCCTCCTTGTGTCCTCAGCCAAACATCACATGACTCCGACTTGGGACAGGGTCTGCTGCAGCAGCGAGCCCAGGACTCACGCCAGACCGAAAAGGACTAGCCGTAAGGACCGTATCGGAAACCGGTGTCTTGCCCAATTCCCTTCGTGACAGAGGCTTGAGAGATTTTGCAAGGTGCGGTTCCTTCGTGAAAGGCTTCGAATACGTCCTCTGTGGCGCCTGCTTGGTCCTCGGATGCTAGAATATACTGATCAGAAGCCCGTCCCGGGTTTAGTCGTGCACCCACCGACTTCGCCGCAAACCGCGCAACCCGCATCGTATCCTCCAAAGGTCTCGCACGAATTGGACGCCATTGCGTCGACTAGCGCCCCTGCAGACCCGACAAACACTCCGCCGGCGTCGCACAATGCGTCGTCGTTCCTAGCACACCGCCGCTCCGTTTCGGGCGCGCCGCCCGTGACGCCGCCGCAGTTGTCGCACGCCGTGCCCCAAAAGCCGCCCTTGCAGCGCTCGCATTCGGACATCGCCGACCACCAGCACCACAGCGTGCCATACGAACAGATCACAATCTACAAAAGCTACACACGCAGCCTCCCCGACGGCGGGTTCGATGCGTTTGTCCGCGGGTGGCTTTTCCACCCGCACCTGAACCGCAAGGGCAAATTGATGGTCGCCGCCGTCGAGCGGCTCGTCGGGAACCCGGGGAAGTACACGTCGATCGCCGACGCCGCCGCAGCGCACGTCGCCGACAACATGGGCTCTGTGTCGCTCGGCGGCACGCCGGCGAGCTCGCCGCCGCCGGAGGACGGGCTCTCGCAAGCGACAACGCCGTCGCTGAGCCGCGTCGGCTCGCAGGAGTCGATGGCCTCGTTCGGGCACTCGCATTCGCTCGGCACGCTCACGGCCTCGACCGTCGCGGCGCTGACGTCGCGCCTTCGCGCGGAGGCAGAGATCTCGGGGCCGCAGCCGGCCGCGGCGCCGTCGCCGCCGGCGTCGAGCCACTCGCCCTCTAATTCGGCCGCGCAGGCGCCGACGACGCCGAGCCTGTCGCCGCGGCGCCTCAGTTTCCGGCCGGTCATGTTCCGCTCGAAATCGAAGTCGATGTCGGCGCCGGGCTCGCCCGTGCCGAGCGAGCCGTCGAGCGCCGCGACGTCGCCGCACATCCAGTGCACAGAGCCGGCGGATGCGGTCCCGCCTATGAGCTTGAAGCGGCCGGGCTTCAAGCGCAACGCAACCTTTGACGGCCACTCGCGCGCGCACCAAACACCAAAACAGCTGAGCGCCGCGCATATGGCGCGGAAGGGCCAGAAGCATACGATCCGAGAACGCATGGCCGCGATTTCCCACAAGTCCTTGGCGGCGCGTGACGTGAAGCTCGTGATCGAGTCCGCGCCGAACGCGGATGGCCGCACAACGAAGCGTACGTTTTGGACGGTCACGGACGAGAGCGGCCGGTTCAGCATCGACTGCGTAGCGAGTTTCCGGCCGGATAAAGTGAAGGTGTGTTACAGCAAGATCGCGCAGTCGGCGTCGCTGCTGTATGTGCCGCCGTCGGGCGTCAGCGTCATCAGTGACGTCGACGACACCGTCCGGCACACGGGCGTGACGAAGTCGAAGCGCGAGCTCCTGCAGAACGTGCTCGCGAAGTCGTTCGATGAGTGCGGGCTCGAAGGCGTCGCCGAGTGGTACCAGAAGATGGCCGCGGCCGGTGCGAACTTCCACTACGTGTCGAACTCGCCCTGGCAGCTGTACGATGTCGTGTGCGGGTTTCTGCACCACCATAACTTCCCGGAGGGGTCAATCCACCTCAAAAAGTACGCGGGTGTGCTCGACGGGCTCACGGAGCCGGCGAAGGGCCGCAAGAAGGCGAGCCTCGAGAAGATTCTCAACGATTTCCCGGACCAAAAATTCATCTTCATCGGCGACAGCGGAGAGGCCGACTTGGAGGCGTATGCGGACATTGCGAAACGGTTCCCGCGGCAGGTGCTTGCCATCTACATCCGCGACATCTCGCTCGCCCAGGACGAGCCGCTGAGTGTGCACGACCGCAAAACGCAGCACCGCTCGCACCACTCTTTGGACGTGGGGATCCACTCCTTTGACGCCGAGAGCGCGAAGCCGGACTTCGAGCTCAGGCCGCTCAAGGAGCTGCACCCTACGGGCGGGCCGCCGAGCGAGACGCCAAGCGAGACGCCAAGCGAGCCCACGGGCGAGCCAACGGACGAGGTCCCGTCCGACTCGCCAGAGCTCCGCTCGGATTCGAGTAGCTCGAGTTCATACAGCTTACAAGCGTCGCCGTCCGCTGACTCGTCGCCTTTGCAACGTGTGCGCGGAGGGTCCCAGGAAACGTTGTCGGCAGAGCCGCGGCGGCCGAAAATGCTGCGGCGCACGTCCTCGAAAATCAAGGACAGTATCAGCAGCATGGCGTCGTCGACGTCGCAAATTGCGTCGAGGCTGCTGACGTCGCAGCAGTCGGTGCGCCCGACGCGCTCGGCGTCGGGCCGCGACACGGCGGCGGCCGCCGCCGCCACGACGCCGCGCGCCGTGCGGTCGCTTCGGCACGCCAATACCTACGGCAGCAGCACGAACTTGTCCGGCGCCGGCTCGCCGCACGCGCGCACGCCGCCGGAGCTCCGCCGGTCGCACTCCGAGGTCGATTTGAACCAAGTGTTTGTGCCGAGCAACCAGGAGATCAACGATTTCGAGAGGCTCGACCGCCGTAGCGAGAGCTGGAAGGCGCGCGTCCATAAGCAGCAGAACCTGCTGCCCGTGAGCGTTGCCTTGAAGATGTACCGGAGCCCCACCGATATCGAGTCGGAGAGCCTGCGCACGATCAACCGCGTCGCGGGCAAGTCCGAGTGATGAGAAAAACTGAGTATAACTGTACGTATCTATAACTTTTAATGGAACTTCTGATTCGCAAGCCACTGCTTCAACATAACGAGCGCATTCAGGGGCTGGTCGTGGGGCACCATGTGGCCGGCATTGAACACCTTCATCCAAGTGAGCTTGCCCGCCGCCTTCGTCTCGCCCGCCGGTTTGCCGTCCACATACCACGTCTTCAGCGGCTTCGCCGTGAACTCGGCGTGTTTCTCGTAGCGCAGGCGCTCGACGAGGCGGTAGACGCCCGGCCACGAGCAGATCCAGTCGTGGGCGCCGTCGTAGAACAGCACGTCGATGCCTGCGTCGAGCATCGCGAGGACGTCGGGCGCCTCGTTGCGCGTGTAGTCCTGCGCAAGCGCGAAGTCCGCGCCGACCGAGTTCGAGCAGCCGACGAAGTCGTCGACGTCGCTGCCGACGGCGGCGATGACCTCGGGCAGCCGCAGGTACTCCTCGATCGAGTTGATCTCGGGGTAACACTTGTCAAAGCACTGGTCCGTGATGTCGTACGGGTTGCGGCCCGTCTCCATGTAGGGCTCATCGAGCTGCGCGCAGTAGAGCTGCGCGCCGCCACACACGAGCGGGTTGTAGTTCGACGCGTAGCACATGTCGAGCAGCGTCTCGCACCGCGGCACCTTGTCCCACAGACTGCTGCACGTTTCCTCGTCGAGCACGCTCGGGTACCCGCCGTCGCCGCAGGCCATGGCCACGCTGCTGAAGGCCTGGATCGCTGGGTCCGTGATCGGGTTGCCGATGAGCGCCGACTTGAGGTCGAACGTACGCTCCGGGTGCCTGAGGATCGCGGCGCCGATCGCGGGCAGGTACTTGCCCGCGTAGCTCTCGCCGCTGATGTGGAACGGCAGGCCCTGGTACTTCGGCAGCGCGTCGAACAGCACCTCCAAGAACGAGTAGACGTCCTCGCCGGCCAGAGTCGTCAGGCCGACGCGCTCGCCGGAGTACGAGTATCCGACGTTCACGGGCTGGTCCAAAAAGATCACCGTGGCCGCGTCGTTCCAGGCATACTTGTTGTAGGTTGTCGACAGGTTCGTGTGCATGTTCACTGGCCCGAGCTCGAAGAACTCGCCGGTGGACGACGAGCAGCCGGGGCCGCCGTTCAGCCACAGAACGACGGGGTCCTTGCTCGGGTTCGAGCGCGACTCCCACAGCCAGAAGAAGAAGTGCTTGTCCTCGTCGATGATATCGACGTAGCCCGAGTACTGCTGCACAGAGTCGAGGCCAAGCTCGGGCTCCTTGATCCGCAGCTCGTAGTTCGGGAAATCGGGGTGCGAGTGTACGCGGAAGCCGTCCTTCCGCGAGATCTTCAGAGGAGGCAGCGGGTTTTTCAGCTCGGCCGGCTCGAAGTGCTGCACAAACTTCCGCGGGTTGCGCGCGTAGAGCTCGGCAATGGTTGTCTCGAGCAGCGAAACCTCCTCAGTAGACAAGGCGCTCAGATCGCCGAGATCGCGACCGATAGCGTGGATCGCGTTCTGAGCCATTGAAGAGGCAAACACAGACTCCGAGCCGAATTCAAGGAACTCCTGCTCCAGGGGCGCAGCATTGGCGCTCGCTAGTAGGACGGGCAAAAGGGATAGCATGGTAGAGAGGATAGCGGATTAAGGGCGTTATCAGTTGCTATATAATAGGGCACAGGGGGGGTTCTTCCCAATGAGGAAGCCCGCCCGGGGGGACTCAAAAACGACCCGTGTGCGGGGGCGTGATTATCGGGTCACTATAAGAGTTTCTTGATGTTTGTCGGCATAAAGCGGAGAATCGACAGTGATTCTGGAAATCATAGGAATACGTAAAAGATGTAAACGAGTCGGACGAAAGTTATGGAACTAGCGCGTAAACCTTAAATTTGAGCAGATGTGCCATTTAATTGTAGAATTTGCTTGTAAGTGTTACTTTGCGCTGCGCTGAGACTCGTGAGCTACATATCGTGCGGCTCAGCTCGCCGTCAGTCACGCATCCAGAAATTTTGACTGTAGCCCTTCAGAACAAATACGATTCCGGAAATCTTGATTGCAGCCCTTCAGAACAAATACGATTCGCGTCCAGAAATCTAATTGCCTTGTAGCAGCCCTTCAAAGCATACGATAGGCTAGGCACCTAGTAGGCACCACATGCGTAAGACTCTATGGCGCCCAAGCGTTTAAACCCCAGGATATCCAAGGCCGAAGATGATAGTGAACTCCGATAAAAATGTTTACAAGTCTAGAGTCTATCTTTTATCTGTATGCTAGATGAAACACTTCAGGATCGCGCGTTTATTTATGGGGCTAAGGTTTCGCGCTCACCCAACACAACACTAGGAATCAAAGGCACACTCTCCCTTGTAAATGGCGCTTACTCCGCGTCCCGATTTCGACCCGACCGCAAGCTTTGGTGACCAGATCCAGAATTGTTTGGAGTATAGCCCGGCATTCAAATATGTGGGTTACAGAACCACAAATGACGCGCTTCTGCTCGAAATGAACGAAAGGGCCAAACAGCATATAGCTGCTCAGAAACCGAAGACCCCGCCGCTGGAGGCTCAGAAGGGAGCAGCACCCTTGGATCAGCTGCGGCAGATCACACAATCGCCGCCTCACTCGCGGTTTTCGGAAGCGCACTCGCGCGAGTTCGCCCATTTGGCACCCATAGACTCCTCGTCTCCGCCTAAACGAACGGGAGGCCGCTTGGAAAGCCCGTCTAAACGTTTGCGTGCTCCAAACGGCCGCAGCATTGGCATTACTCCCGTAGACCAAGTGCAGAATCTGAATCTCGGCCCGCAGCTCGCTCACGTCTCCGCGCGGCGCCAGCGCGAGCGCGACAGGAGACAAAGATCGCCGAAACGGCCAGTGAAAAGAGATGCCTCGGTGGGCTCTACCGAGGCTCCTAGTGACCTACCGAAGCTCAAGTTCGTGCCGAATCTCAGCATCAGTCCAGTGCCGGGTGCGTTTCCAGGAATGTTCGAGCCAAAGGCACCGGAAGCAGAGACGAAAGGTTCTCAGACATCGCCGTCTGAAAAGCCCGCTTTGAGGCCAGTCGCTTCGAAGCCACCGGCTTTGAAGCCACCCGCTTTGAAGTCATCCTCATTGTCCGCTTTGAAGTCATCCGCATTGAAGTCACCCGCTTCCCCCGCTTCGCATCCATCCGCTTCGCAGTCGCAGACTTTGGCAGCATCGCCTTTTGCGCGTCAGCATCTGCCCTCTGGCCGCAGTTTCAGTCAGCCAAGAGCCTTGCATCCAAAACCTGAACTGAGTCAATCCTTGGGTCCGCCGAAGTCGAGTCCAAGAGCCGACCTTCGTCGCGCTCCTTTGTGGAGCTCAAACAGAAGCTCAGCTGGCCTGAGCCATGCTTCGACTAACCGCATTCCACTGAGCAGGTCGTCGCAGCACATTCATGAGGCCTCGAATCAACCTGTGCATACGAGGCGCATTCCCGCAAGCAGTTCTACTCAATTCTCGGGTGCTGGACGACGGAGTGTTTCCACGCCGAACGACGTGCCCAGCTATGCGCGGCCTACTCAGGCGGCGATCAGACGGTCGCTATCGACGAAATTTAACGAGAATAAGTAATCTACGGTGACAGACTAGTGCAAAATTCCGTTATGGATAGAGTCGGCTATGGATACAGTGGAGAAATTAGGCAAGTGCATTGTAGCTCTTAGTAGTCTCTGAGTTACAAATAATCAGCTGCTGCGTTTCTCTTGATAAACCCATATCACAACAACTATCTTAGGCTGCATATTGCAGATATACAATGGATACCACGGCACCAGAGCCACCAGCTCCAAACCAGAATCACTGTAATAGTCAAAATCCAGAATCGGCCTCCGATCGTAAATTCGACTCACAGAGAGGCCGCGTCCGTGAAATGGCTTTCCAAATTAAATTTCCAGCCTTGTTCTCAGCCATTGCGCGTTTTGGTACACTTCTGTGAGTACACTAACCAGACATGACTCCAAACGCAGTTCGAATGCGCGGTTTCTTACTTGTCCAGCGGCAAGTCCTTATCGGTCAAATCGGGAAAAAACAGGGACCCCAACCCATTAATTTTCACCGCGCTATACAGGAGATGCCCACAGTATGGCTCAGGAACGTGAGCGGTTGACGTGCCTCGTTCGCCCGATCCGTTTTAGAGATCGTCTTCCTATGTACATATATTTTAATCCAATTTGCCGGGAAATTTTCGTGCCTAGCCCGCGATGCCATCTCTGATACGTCCCTCGGCCCTTTCCATTGACACGCGTTAATTGCAAAATTTTTCAGGGTACGGCTGGTTTCGCACTCCCTGATACGCTCACCGGCCAGGACTGCTACCAATCAGCTCGAACCATCACCTTACCTGATACCCTAATCATAGTTTGACGAGCAGCGGAAAAAGCTTATAAACGCCCAACCTCACTGAACCCCGTTTTAACCACTTTACTCGTCACTATACACGAAAGATGTCTGACGTCAAGCAATCGAACTTCTTGATCGACTTCATGATGGCCGGTGTTTCCGCCGCCGTCTCGAAGACTGCCGCCGCTCCTATCGAGCGTGTCAAGCTGCTCATCCAGTCCCAGGGTGAGATGCTCAAGCAGGGCCGTCTCGACACCCCGTACAAGGGTATCCTCGACGCCTTCTCGCGCACTGCGAAGTCTGAGGGTGTGATCTCGCTCTGGCGTGGTAACACGGCGAACGTTCTTCGTTACTTCCCGACGCAGGCCCTGAACTTCGCCTTCAAGGACAAGTTCAAGGCCATGTTCAAGGCCCAGAAGACCGACCCTTACGCGGTTGTTCTCAGCAAGAACATTGCTGCTGGTGCCGCTGCCGGCTCGACCTCGCTCTTGTTCGTTTACTCGCTTGACTTCGTCCGTACGAAGTTGGCTGCTGACGCCAAGTCCTCGAAGACGGGCGGCGAGCGCCAGTACAACGGCATGATCGACGTCTACAAGCAGACCATTGCTAAGGACGGTATCGCCGGTCTCTACCGTGGTTTCGTCCCGTCAGTCGTGGGCATTGCCGTCTACCGTGGTCTGTACTTCGGTCTCTATGACTCGCTCAAGCCGGTTGTTCTCGTCGGCCCGCTCTCTGACTCGTTCCTTGCCTCGTTCGCTCTCGGCTGGTGTGTCACTACCGCTTCCGGTATTGCTTCGTACCCGCTCGACACCGTCCGTCGTCGCATGATGGTCGCCGGCAACCCGTACAAGAACTCGATCCAGGCCTTCACCTCGATCGTTCGCTCCGAGGGTGTCTACTCCATGTTCAAGGGCGCTGGTGCTAACATCCTCCGTGGTGTTGCCGCTGCTGGTGTCTTGGCCCTCTACGACAAGCTCCAGGTCATCATGTTCGGCAAGAAGTGGTAAATATAGAAGTCTAGATTTGATTGGTAATCTGTATAGAACAGCTATCGAACAAAACTCTTGTAGGAACGCTTGCATGACGGTTACTTAATTTTTACCCGATCTCGAGATTGGCAAAGACGAATTGCTTCTTCGTCGATGCTGATACAGATTTGCTTGTGAAATAAGCTTCCCATTCTGTACAGTGGATAAACCGCTCATTACCGTCTACCTTAATACACGTATGTCATAAAAAAGACCCACATCGAATTGAATCGAACGTCAAACTCATTGTTACGAAACGAGTAACCAAAAAAAGCTGGCCCTCTTGTGTCGTGACCTTCAATGCGTCAATCGTGATCAAGTGTCAAAATAGTTTTTGCCACCTGCAATCTTTCTGGGTAAGTGACCCAGAAACATTGGTGGGTTGGGAAAAACGGTACCGTTCAAGAGCACATCTAACTTGTGCAGAAATTTGCTCATACCGACAGCACTATCGATTGACCAGTTCAAGTCGCCTCTGGTACACGGGAGAAAGTTGATGAGAAATGGATTCCCACGCTGCGAAACGGAAAAGAGCCACAGTGGCGTGCGTTTCCTGCCGTAAGCGCAAAATTCGCTGCGATGCGGCGAGGCCCAACTGCAGCAATTGCCAAAGAATGGGCACCACGTGTACGTACCCGGCCGAGGCGCGGAAGAAACGCCGCTTGAAGTCGAAACCTGAGGACATAGATCACCGGCTGGGCCGGCTTGAGAGCATGCTCCAGCTGCTGCTCGAAAAGGAAGGAATCAGCGAAGCGCAGTCGGACGAGGACGAGGACGAGAGTGAAGATGCCTCCCTTTCGGAGGAAAGCGATAGCGAGGTCATGGAAGTTGGTCACGACGAAGCCGAAGACGTCTTAAGGTTGAACCAGCGCCGAGACCCAGTGGCCATTCAATTATTGGGTGGACACGAGCCCGTGCTCGTACATTCCTATGGGTTTGCGTCTTTTCTTGTGAATCCGAAAAGCACGGGTTGGCTCTTCAAGCGGATCGGCTGCCCGCAGCTGTGCAAGGACGCAGAGGTCCTGTTGACACGGTACTGGAAAAAGAAATGCGAGGACCTAACGTGCACCGAGAAATCCTACGAGACTTCCACGCCACTCAATCCGGAACTCGTTAAACTCGGGTTGCTCAGCAAAGCGAAGGTGGAGTCAGATCTATTTCCGATCTTGCTTAACGACAAAGACGTTGCCAAGATTGAAGAGATGTGCAATCCCCACAAAGATTTGACGCAATTGGTTGAAGACTCACCTTACTCTATCTATTACGCTGCTATCGCGCTATTTGCTGTGTCAGTGGGCGCGCATTTGGGTGTGGACATGTCTTCCATTCCGAAAGAGAAGCTCGAAGAGCAGCACCGAGTTGCACTGCACTTGTGCATGAAGAAAGTTTCGGAAATGACATGGCACCCCACGACATTTCTTCTGGTCAGGCTGCTGCTGTTCGTGGTATATGTGATGGCACAAACAGCGGCACTTCCCCAGGTGCGCACGATTCTGTCGATACTCATCTCAAGGGCGCTAATTTTGGGACTTCATCGCGGAAACAGTGCTAAATGTGATCCAGTCGAGCGACAAAGATGTTCTGTTGTCTGGATGCTGATCCAGAACATGGATGTGAAGATTTCGTCAATGATTTCGATGGTGCCAATGCTCATTGATGTCGAGTTTCATTGCGATAAGATTCCAATTGAAAATCCTCATGGAGACTTACAGATCATGATTGATACGAGGGGACTCAATGATCTATACTCGGAAGTATTTGCCAAACTTTTCTCTCCAAAGGCGCGCCGGCAAAGTGTGCGGCGTTTGCTTCTGAACGTCGTTCAGCTCGACAAGAAGCTCAGAAAATGGAAAGATTCATTGTCGAACTCTTTCTCGAATTTCGAGAAACTCGTGAAGTACAACCGGCAGCTACATAGCGAGGCGACGTCGCCCTTTTCAGACTGTAAGAGTCCGGACAGTGATATTAAGCGTCAAGTTATGTTCGTCGACTCAGATATCTCCTCCGCTTTTCTGATGGCAACGACAATCGTGTCTTACTACAACATCAGAATGCTCATTTTTTCGCTGCCCGCGTTCTCGCCCTCATGTCTGAACGTTTTTGAAAACGAGGAAGTACCAGCAGCTTTACGCAATTCAATTGACATCATCGGCGAATGCGCTAATGCCTGCCTCGATTTCACATTCATGGTCAGCAGGCTGTCGAATTTCGAGTTTGTGAATGTGTCTGCTACCAACGCATTCAGTGCACTGTTCTTGAAACAGGTACGCAATGCACGGCACCCGACGAACCTCGCGGATCTTGAAGCCATCAAGCGGCACCTTGTTGAGTACGAAATCTGCTTCGGGGACCACAGCGAAGCCCAAAGCACACTCAAATTGTGGAATCTGTTTGTAAGTGCGCTTGTACAACTGAATAAACGCATTTCTGGAGATTTGGGGAATGCGTTGCAGAGTGATAATACTAAGCATGCCACTGGAGCTTCACCTGTTTACTTGCAGCAGCCTCCTGTGCAAATTCCCATGAATACGCACCAGCAGCAGCCTTATATCCCGCAGGCGCCCTCTCAGGGGCCAAGTCAATTTAGTTCTGCGGCAGTGCCCTTAGAAGGCCCGAATCCAGCAATTTCTCACCCCGGGGTCGCCGGTAATAGTCAAAACGGACAAGTTCACGTACTAGGTGGGCAGATGACTGCACCGAACAACTTGGCGGCAGCTCATGGTCAGTTTATGAACGGACACTTTCCGGATGGACACTTTGCGAATGGAGCCGAAGGACACGTCTCGAATGGGTACCTCGCCAGCGACCACCTCTCAAACTCGCCCCTCGCTAATACACACTTTGCAAATGGACAGATCCCCGCACAGATCCCCGCACAGATCCCCGCACAGATCCCCGCACAGATCCCTGGACAGGTCCCCGGACCAATCCCCAGCGGAGAAGCAGGCAACGGGTTCACGCCTGGAGCAGGTCAGATCCCTCAATTCCCTCTGCATCGTGACACGGGCAACCTGCCCTTCGATCCGTTTTTCGCAGAGGATGAGCTATGGAGCACTTTTAATAATCTGCACGGCATGGCAGTAGAAGACCTGAGCACTGTTTCGCCGGGCGATGGTATGTCCGATTCAGCTGAAGTCCCGCGCAATTGTGTCATTTGTTAAATACCTCTCTGTATATATATATGTGCGTACGCATTCACCTATTTATCGTACTGAGGTTAGGACCTGACGAGGCATGCATTGACTGAGGGTGCGCCTTTGAAATCTGTTTCCAAATGCTATTGAGATCAGCGTTTCTGGCATTGGCTGCAGGGGATCTCATCACACTGCCGTTTAGTGTGGACTCCAATAGCACGTACCTCGCTGAGATCGCCGTGGGAACCCCGCGTCAGAGTCTCAATGTCAGCCTCGACTTCGCATCTGCCGATCTCGCGCTGCTCGACTCTACGCAGTGCACGGATACGATATGTGATGGCTATTACAATATATCTGACTCGGAGTCAGTTGTCCCGAGCTCCTATTTCCTCGACTCGATCATCTACGCCGACGGGAGTCTGCTTTCGGGGTACCTCGTGTCCGACACCGTCGAGCTAGGCACTGTAACGCTGAACAGCACAGTTATAATGGTCCGCAACGAGAGCGGGCTCTCGCAACGCAACGTGAACATTGGCTATAGCTCGTTTCCTATCGCGAACCGGCACACGCTAGGTCTCGGGCCCCGCGGCGCGCAAGCCGGCGTTCTTTGGATAGAAGACGATGGCACTCCGGGGCCATTACACGGGAGCATTTGGAAGTCAATTCCAAACACGCCTCATTCGTTCTCAATCTGGGTCGACCCGGACACCTACAGCTACGGCAGGCTGACGCTCGGAGGGCTCGACGATTCGCTTTATAATTCCTCCTCTGTGAACGTTGTGCCAATTCTGAACTACGCGAACGAGTTTCTCGTTGACATGCACAACGTGAGCGCGCTCCGCGAGCCGCTGTATCTTGGCATCTATGTAAGCGAGTTCACGCTGACGGCCGAATCGGCGACGGGAGAAACGGTCACCGATGTGATCAGCAATACGACATGGACGGCCATCTTCGACTCCCGGTTTATCTTCGCCGTACCGTGGAATATAATGGAGGCGGTCGCGAACAGTTTCGCGATGAAATGGGACTACAAATACTCCTGTTTCGTTACGAGATGCGATTTAGAGGCGACTATTGGGCTACAAGTGAGCAATTTCACCCTTGAGATCCCGCTGAACCCGCTGCTCGTTCCTGTGGATCTCCAGGATGGTTCTGGAGCGGAGGTTTGTTTCATGAGTATCGAGGTCGCGGACACTATCTACCTACCGAATTCGGTTCTGAAAAATTGGTTTATTGCGGTAGATTATGAGACCAATGAAATCATGTTCGCTGAGCCACTGCCCGCAACGGCCGCGGCAGATTACGCATCCATCAATGCGACCTTCCCACAAACTCTAGCGAGCTCAGTGCCAGCAAGCGCTCTGTGGATGGAGCAGAATACAAACACCAGTACGATTTCGTTGGCTACGTCTTTTGCGGTCACACCCTTGAGTGTGGATGCGGCTCAGTCGTCGTTTTACGGGCTTATAGCGCCGAGCACGACGGCGGCCACCACAACACAATAATATATAGATATGCTAAGCCTACTGCTGACACTAATTACCTACTTCGACGTCGGCGAAACCTCCCTATCCGCGGACTCGTCTTCAACTGCGGGTTTTGCCTCAACGGGCTGGCCGGCGTCGTCCGAGAAGGCCGGCTCGTTCTGCCAGTACGTGAGGTTGTCCCGGAGCAGCTTCATGATCAGCTTCGAGTCATGGTAAAGCTCGTCCGGCAGCGCGTCCAGATCGGGGATGGCGTCGTCGAACGCGCGTTTCGCGAGCATGCAGGCCCGGCTCGGCGAATTGAGCACTTCGTAGTAAAATACACTGAAATTCAATGCGAGCCCGAGCCGCAGCGGGTGCGTCGGGCTGAGGGTGTCCTGGGCGATCTCTGTGGCCTTGAGGTAGCTGTCGTACGCAGAGCTCGCGCTCTCCTTCCTGCGGTCCTGCTCAGCAAATTCGGCAATGTACCGGTAGTAGTCGCCGGCCATCTTATAGTAGAAGACCTTGACTTCGACGTCCTCAGCATGCGGGATCAGGTAGTTGTTCAGCAGGTCCAAAACCGTGCTGCTAATGTCCGTAAGTTCAGCCTCAATCTTCTTCTTCAGGGGCTCAACAATTTCGATGTGATGGCTGCCGGAATCGGCCGTCTCAACGCCGCTCTCCGCCCTCTCAGACAGTTCGTTTAGCAGAGTAACGACGAGGCGCCAGGATGAGCGGCGCGTGCCAATGACGTTTTTGTACGCAACGCTGAACAAATTGCGCTCCTCCATGCTCAAATTGGGCGAAAGTAGCACGACATTACGCATGAAATCGGCCATTTCGTCGTAACGCTCTGCATGCTCGGCGAGACGCGCGAGTAAAGTATAGTCCTCGCTCGTTTGCGGCTGGCTCATTATGCGGAATGTGATCACAAAGGTAATCTAAACCCAGCTTCCGCGTAACCCTTGCACAATTGCAAGCAACGGCGTTGTTATCTAAACTACGTAAGGGGTTCAGTAAGGCGATATTTGGCAGCTCACGACAGATCGAGCCGCTGATTCGCGAAGATGCAAATTATAGTAGGCTTTCATATAATCACTGACGCAGCATCACTTGGGTTATCGGGTTGCAGATCCTCAGAATCTGGCTTTGCAGGATTCAACTGCTAGACTCGGAGCGTGCGCAACTATTTATAGCAGGCATCAGCGGTCCTTCCGTGCTTAATTGCTTCCCCCTATCTGTTTCAGGGATGATTGTATTGACAATCAAATCATCATGCTGGTTAAACATCTATTAGCAGGTCACACAGTGGATCAGGACAGCCTGGTACCTTCCTCGAATATAAATTTCTTTTCAAATCTGTAATTGTTGGCACCAGTCCTTCCCTTCCCTCGGTATTTCCTCAGTGTTCCCTCAGTACTCCCTCAGTATTCGCTTCTGTGATCCAGGTTTCACCATGCTGCACACCACATAACCAGGCACTACTGTGAACCAACCCTTGATGGCCATCCGCAGTATATTTATCCTGAACCGTGCTGGCGGGCTTGTCTTTCAGAAAGACTTCCGCGAGGGGCTCGCGCGGTTACAGGACTCTAACGACTACCTCGTGATAGCCAGCACGTTTCACTCGCTGCACGCCTTGACCTCGCGAATATCCCCGACGGGTGCCAAAAGCTCGGGGATCCAAGTTCTCGAGCTGCAGAACCTGTCTCTACACTGTTTCCAGACGCTGACGGGCGTGAAATTCTTGCTGGTGACGGACCCGAATGAGAGCAACGTCGGCGAGTACAACCACCGCGTGCACGAGATCTACGCGGACTATGTCATGAAAAATCCGTTCTATACGCTCGACATGCCGATCAAATGCGAGAAGTTCAGCCGGCATTTAGACGAGCTCGTCGCCGCTACATAATAGGGAGCTACGACTGCCTCATTTTTCTGCATTCCCAATCTTCGTCTCATATTGTATACATAATATATGTACAGTCCATCATATCTCGGAATTTACCATGCTCGTACCGAGGCTATGCTTAGATGTAAAGTAAGAGACCCAGAATGCTTGTGAAGCCCCATGTGAACCACTCCGTGCCGAGATGTGCCGCGCCGTCCTTGCTGCTAGATTCGGACGTGCTGCTTGTCGAGGATTTTGAGGATGACGTGATCGTCGAGAGCACAATCGTGCTGAAAATCGAGCCACCGGGAGCGACGCGCGTGCTCGTGTCCGCCACAGTGCTGCCCCCTTCCACTGAGCCGAGCGAGGTGCCGCCGGAGACGGCGGCAGTGGTGACGCCCGCGAGATTGCCGGTGCCCGTGAGGAAGGTCGCCGCACTCGTCGTGTAAACTGTGCCCACGCTAGTATTCGAGTACCCGGAGGCCTGCGAGGCGCTGGGGATACTGCTCGTGATCGCCTCGACGTTCGAGGATCCGGGGCTCGTGTTCGCCTGCGCCATAGCCACCTCATAGTTTTCTAAGTCGTACACGACGTACGCCGACCTCAAGAACGTGTCTCCGAGCACAAGCGACGAGCTGCTGGGCAGGATGCCGAGTTGGCACACGGAGCTCGAGGAGGAGACGGAGAAAAGCATCTGATCAAACGAGACGTTCACCTGGAGGCCGGAGAAATCGAAAATGAGCCCACCAGTGAGGTCGCATTCAGCAAAGCTGTTCCCATCTGTCGCGTAGACGCCGCCAATCGAGTCCATGACCACGTCGTAGAACGGCGTCGGAAGCATGATGAAACTCGTTCCCGAGTCGAGCAGCGCCGGGTACGCGCATTCAACGACCTGCGCTTCATTGCTGCCCTGGTAAACACTGATGCTGTTCAGCTTGACCAAAAACTCGTTGGGATTGGCGCCGCTGTAACTGCTCAGCAGCGGCACCGTTTCCAAGCTACCCGAGTATTTGGAGTGGTCGATGCCGCCGAACAGCAGCGTTCCTTGACTCGCCTCCTCATCATCGAGCCACAGCGAGTAAACGTTTCTCGCAATGATTCCTTGCTCGACCATTTGCGCGGGCAGATTCGCGTAGGTCGGCGAAAAGGACCCGTCGCTGTTGTAGGTGGTCACGATCGCCTCAAGCCCTTCTAATCCAATCCCGAAAACCGAGATCTCCGAGTCGGATTCGTTGGCAAACGCGAAATTCGCGTTCGAGATCGTCGCGCCGCCGTACCGGACGGTGTCCTGGGCGTACGTCCCGTTGGCAAACGTGCCGTCGCCGTAAGAGATGTCGAACGCTGTAGAGTTTAGACTGAAAGTGTCCGAGTCCGAAGGGTCGAATCGAGTCCCCGTGTAGCATGTGATAGTGGTCGAATCCTCGGTGGACTCCAAAATGTTGCTCACGGAGTCCGACACCGCGGAGGAAGACGAAGACGAGGAAGAGGATGACGACGACGACGAGCAGTACGGATTTTCCGAGCTCATGACCCAAAGATCGCTCGACCCGGTGTCCACAAGAACGGTGATGTTCTGGTCGTTGGATCCAATACTGAGCTGTGTCGTGAACATCGTGATGTGGTTTCTAAGCGTGATATCCGCCGTGTCGCTGCGTCTCTTAAGCCGCTCGCTGAGTCCCGGTTTCGTGAGCTCGAGTCTTAGAACACCGTCCGGGATCTCGCTCTGCGCAAGCGCAGCAGTCCAAAGCAATGCGATCTGCGATAGAATCATGAGACTTTGCTGTTGGCTCGAGTGAGTAAATGCGCCGGTGTTTTGTCTTAAATAAGAGGGGGCTGGGGTGGATTCTGGGCTGAGGACAAGATTTAGTTCAGTGAGTCCGTGCGTTTCAAGATACGCTCACTGTAGACCCAATCTCTGATCTGCTCTTTTAAACGCGAGAAATAAGAAGATCCGCCACAGATATAGATGTTTGAAAGGCGCTCCACTGGGCCTCGGCTGCGCCTGCCGAACCCTAATAGCCAATGCCTCACACACGTAGATGCTAACGGTGGATGGTAGCGTGAAAACAGTTAAAGTTATGAAGTCAAGAAACTTAATCGATGATGCCAATCTCGTTTAGATCAAACTCAAATGAGCGTGTCGGTGGTTTGAATTTTTGAAGACATGCTCTTGGGGTCATTAGCGTGCGGCTATTCTTAGCGTGGTCTGGGCTTGGGGCTGGTTGCCGTGGCAAATTATGCGCCAGCAAATAAACCGTGTCCACGGCGGCGTTTTACTACGCAATGGCAACATTGTTTGTGTTTCATAAATTCGGTCGAAAGTTTGCGTGTCCATTGTTTGCACGTCTAGGCTAGTCTATAAAATGTATACGGACATTGAACATTTTCGTGATTTGCAGATTTCCTTGAAGACAGCTAACCGAAATTCTGTAGTGGCAATGAGTTTCTTTGTTGAGACTCTGATACGTCTTCGCTAAGCGAGTCGCCTGTATTCACTATTCTATACTTGTCCTCGAAAACCCTTATTTTGGCACGAGCTGGGCACTCGTCAATTTTGCCTAATCTCATCTGTAAAAATCATAGGCACCAATTGTAGGCAATTGATCTAGCATGCGATTCGAATCTGACGGTTTTGGACCTTTCCAAAGAGGTTATCGAATTTTTTCCTAACCACTGAAAAATGCCAAAGGCGGCGAAGAAGAAAGACTTTGAGAAGCAGAAGCTCAAGGTCGGCAAGAAAAAGCCCGAAAGAGCGAATGCTACTAACACATCGTTTCAAACGAAGACTCTAGTCCTACACTCCCAGAGCAAGGGCCATACACTGAGCAATTACTTAGCGCTTACGAGGCACCATCAAGCACCAACGAGACGGCAGGCCGTCGCCAACATCGGTGAAGTGCTCCATTTACACGACCAGGAGATCGGCGAGATTCTGAGCAATGTGGCCCCGCTTATGGTCGATGAGGACCATCAAGTGAGAGTATCTGTACAGCATTTCTTATCGAAGATCGAGCCAAGGCTGCTCTCCCCACACACCCCGATTCTCAATGTTCATATTCATGCCGCAATGACCCATATCACGCCCGGAATCCGCGCAGACAGTACTCAATTCCTGGATGTTTTGCTCAAGAAATGCCCAACCGAAACCGTTCGTCAAGGCTTTGCGAAAACGCTAGCTTTATACTTCCCACTGATGGGGTGGCCCCTAGTGGGGAATACACAGGCTGGATCTGTGACCACTGCATTATCATTCGGGAAGCTCGCTTCGAAGGCGCGCGCTGCGCAACTAAAATCCCTAGCAGCGTTGCTCTCCATCGCTTTCGAGCCAGAGCAGCCGAAGGAGACGGTGCTGTTCCACCCAGATACGGAGAAATTCATGCTGCCGTTTGTGAGCAACCCATTCGACACGGGCGTCACGGATGACGTCGAGGCGCGATGCGAGGTGTTTGAAGAATACCGCGAGCCCATGCTGCGCGGGTTGGCGAGCATGGCCAAGGAAGGCGGTGAGACGGGCAGATTAGCTACAAAGATCCGGGATGGACTGCCAGCAGTGCCACCGACTGCACCAGTCAATTAAACTAGCATATAGATCCTATTTTCTAATCTCGAAAGTGCTTCCTTCCTGTTTTAGGGGCGGTAGAACGCCGTCCACCCACGCGGGGTCCCGCAGTTTCTGAGTGAAGTCTTCGTAAACGGGCACGCGGCTACGCACTTGGTTGAATTCGCCCTCTTTCTCCGTGTACTCGCGAGTGATTTGATTCGTGCGGAAGTCTATGTAAACGCGCGTGTCGCGGATGCGGAACGCGACATCATCAACACGCATGTACATTCGAGCGAGCACAAACAGGTTATTAGGCATGACGCGGATCTTCACGGAGTATGTGGTCAAACCAAAATCGCCGAGCTCATCTTCGTACAGTTGCACCTCGTCGAAAAACAGAATCGGGTCGGGTCGCTTCAGCTCCTCGTACGGAATCGCAGCGAGGTCGCTGATTTGTACGGCCTCGGGAGAGAGCGTGCCCTTGTAGTCGGTTGTGTAGGTCCAGTCGAAGGGATTGTGGATCTTGTTGACATCATACTCGCCGAGCGTGAGCTCCGGGTCCTGCTTCCCCTTCTCCTTGCTGTCTCGCCACGCGCGGGAGTGGGCGACTTGTAGTATCTTTGTTTTGCCATTATAGGACTTGTCGACGGCGTCGAGAGCCGCGACGGGGTCGAACTTGAGGACGAACTGCGACGGCTTGTGGGTGATCTCGAGCAGGTTCTTGCCGAACACCATCTCCGGCATCGGAATCTTCAATTGCGTCTCGAGGGCATCAATTGACTGCGTATCCAGAATCGGTGCTTTCTCAGTACGCACGGCCCACTCGCCGTTCGTCCATGTGCCCATTGTGCGGAGGAGGTTCGGACGCCTCCACGTTGTCAGGGCTGACCTCAGGTGTTAGGGCTGACAATGAATTTCTTAGTAGTGGCCGGGTAACTCATTTTACATAAGCAGATCACAGGGTCTCGGGTGGAAAATTACCTGAGTACTCACATCAATTCTGGCTAGTCAACTGGATTAAAGCATGGCGATTTCGAAGAACAACCCGATCCAGAAGAACCATTTCCGCAAGGACTGGCAGCAGCGTGTGCGTGTGCACCTTGACCAGGCTGGCAAGAAGAAGTCGCGGAGAGTCGCTCGCGCCGCGAAGGCCGCTCAGGTCGCTCCGGCGCCTCTCGACAAGCTGAGGCCCGTGGTCCGTGCGCCGACCTTGCGCTACAACCGCAAGGTCCGCCAGGGCCGCGGCTTCACCTTCGAGGAGTGCAAGGCTGCGGGCGTGAACCCGAAGTACGCGCGCACGATCGGCGTTGCTGTCGACCACCGCCGTGTTAACCGCAGCGTCGAGGGCTTCGAGATCAACGTGCAGCGCTTGAAGGAGTACCTCAGCCGTGTCGTTGTCCTGCCCAAGGGCTCGAAGGAGGAGGTTGCTCAGCAGGTTTCTATTGCCGCCGCTCTGCCCATCACGAACGCCGTCCCGGCCATCACCACGAAGGCTGTCGCCGACGTTCAGACCACAGACGCTTTCCGTACCTTGCGGAAGGCCTTCTCCGATAAACGCCACCTCGGCAAGCGCGAGAAGAAGGCTCGCGAGGCTGCAGAGGCTGAGAAATAAGATCATAATATTTAAAGTATTCGATTAGTTACGAACCACTGGCTCAACTGAACTGGTTGCGGATGAAGCTTGCTGCGCCCGGAACGATGCTGACTTGAAACGGCTTCAGCGGATAGCTCTCGCCGTCGATGCTAAGGTACTGATTGTCCACAAGCGGCGTCAGCCGGTACGAACGGATTTTTTTGTAGAACGGGATCTTGCCGACATGCCGGCCCGTCTCGACCGAGGCGAACGCACTCAAAGAATTGAACCAGCCGAAAGATGTATCCCACATGATCATGTCCATTGACCCGTCGAGCGCATCCGCGTGCGGGAACATTCGCGCGTCCGCAGACATCCAGTCCATCTTGCCCACATAGAACATGGACAGATCACGATGCGACTCCACAGTCCAGTCAGAGGGGACCGGGTCATTCACGTTAGGTAGCTCCATCTCGTCGTCGCTCACACTCCCTTCCTTGTACGCGAGTTCGCACGGGTAGGACTGGCCCCTCAGCACCTTGTAGATCAGGCCAACAACGAAGCGAGACCCGCCCATCCAGCGCAGATGCTCCGTGCCTAGATCGCAGTCGGCCACAATGCCGTATGATTGACTCAAAAACGAGTAGTAGAGCTGGCTGCCTTGCGAAACGACCATGATGTCGTGTGGCTCAGCGCGGCCTTTTAGAATGCTCAGCGTCAGCTGCGCCCACTCCTGCTCGCCGTGGTTCAGAGCAAGACTCAATGCGTTGCCGCTGCCTCCAGGTAGCTGGCAGATGCCGAAATGCCTCAGTGCCTCGCGCGACTCGTCGCCGCGACTCGCGAGGCCGTTCAGCACTTCATGGGGCAGGCCATCACCGCTCACGAGGACAAGCGTGTCATAGTCGTCCATGGGTAGCTTCTGTGCGATCTGTGTCGCCTCGCCGCTGCTTCTTGTTACAATCACCTCGGTCTTCAGGCCGGCGGCCGCAAATATAGGCGCGCTGCGCTCCGTATACAGCCTCTGCGCCTCACCAGGCCCGCTTTTCGGATTGATCATAACAAGCACGGGCTTCCGCATATGCGGCAGCTCGCAATTCGCGTACGCCCGCGCGAAGATCTCGGCCTCCACGGAGCCAGAATCAGCGGCCGAGGTCGTGGATGGGGAGACGCCGTTCTCGGAGCTCTCTGCTAACAATGCAACATCATCGGCAACGTTCTGCGTGGTTCGAGGTGCAGACTCCGTGATTTTGAACATCATCTCGTCCACAAAATGCGGCGATCGCGTCTCACTCACGTATTTGACAAGGTAGTGCCCAATTTGGAACTGCTCCACAGAAAGGATGTTTTTGTAGCTCAACTCGGATCGCCGCTGCTGCGCAAAGCAGAACGCGACAGTGCGAGCCTCGTTGTACGCTATGCCGGTCGGAGTTAAGTGACCGGTCACGACTTTCTGGTCCATCAGGGTGGGTGAGACGAAAACCTACAGAGCGACGCTAAGAGGCTGCGGCTCGCGCCTTCATCGGCCGTGACACGCGTTTATTGCCCCTTCCTGAAGTGTCGGTGGTCTGTCCATGGGGCTATCGAGATCTAAGAGGTTATAAAAGTACATAAAATTAAAGCTGGATGGTTGTGTTAGCCGGCTCGTGCACTAGACGGTACGCCATAGTCTGCAACACCAGCGGCGCCTGCGCGTGGGGTCGTCTTACGACGAGCTGTGCCGAGAATGCGAAATTATTATTGCTGTTTTCCGTGGTGCCGAGCCTGACTTTTCCCGACGTGCTCACTATCATATTCATAGCGCTCACGTCGCCGTTCGGGAATGGATGCACGTCGAGACACGTCACTTCGTGGTTCATCGGTGGCGACTGGCGCACCATCTCCGTAAACGCCTGCGCACCGGCCAGCGGTGTTCCATTCCAGACGATTGTCGTTTCCGGTGAAATTGATGTGGGTGTCGTTAGGTTGTCAATATCTTTAAATAGAGACGTACAGAACCGTTCGCTCTCCCGGCTTGTGGCGTCAAGCAGCGTGAACATAGGATTCGTCACCATTTTGAAATTTGTCAGGGTTGAAGATCCGAGAGGGCGGAGGAGAGAACACAAAGGCTGGGGACACAAAGGCTGGGGACACAAAGGCTGGGGACACAAAGGCTGAGAAGGACACAAAAGCCGAGTCGGCGACCCGAGGCAGGTCAAGGTCAAAATGACGAAAACTGAGTAAAATCAAATTTTTTGGATTCCATTCACAGATGTACAATGCACAACTCGAGCTACGAAACTTGAATCTCTTTGGGAATATCGCGAGAGGTCCCTCAACGTAATGGAACTTTATTTGTTTTACAATTAGTAGATGGAATGAATTAGTAGGTGGCTGCGCGCTGTATCCTATGAAACCGTACCACAGGGCTGCAGGTCTCGCAACACAATCTCTAGCGGAACAAACCATGCGGAGAAGGTTCGCTACAAGTGCCCCATCCTTCCCCGACGGGGTACGGAAAGAACTTACATAAGGCGCATGAGCACAGCCTATTCGCAAATCGCGCCGGATCGTGGAGAGAAAACCGAGACCACGTGCAGTGCAGATAAGCTGATAACCCGGGTGGTCGAGAATCTTTTGCGAAGTCTGCCATGCGGCGTTTTTATTAAGCTGTTCGGATTTTACATAAGAAGGTGAAGTAAATGGCTGCGAAAATTGTGCAACAAATCGGGCCCTGTCCGGAGATAACCTAGTGGCCGTGTGCAGGCCGCTGTTTCGTAAACATCTGCATTTTTTTCCTTTGACGATGTTTTCTTGCCCACACCGAGAGGGGCCTAACCCCACCACCGCACACCCCTGATGTCAGTGATACGCTTTTATATAATAAGCCTCAGCTTCTTAAAAGATTCTTGCTTGAGATCTGCGTGCGAGCTCGTCTAATCCCCGACTAATAAAACCGCATGAGTCAAGTGGAGGAAATCTCATGTAATGTCAGGCACATCTGCGTGTCCTGCGAGGAGAAAACCGGCGAAAACTCCACCACCGCCTCAACTTCTGGAGAGCAGGCCGAGAAGAGCGAGATCATCGAGAAGCTGGAGAGAATAGACAATTTGATCGAGTCTTGGGAGGAACACGGCTTCGAGTTCTGCGACAAGCAGCTGCAAACTTTCGCTGCCTACGTGCGTGAAGCGCAAAAGTCGTTCAAGAACGGCCCCGCAGCAAAGGCAGAGCACGTCGTGCAGTATCTCGAGTCTACACAGCTCGGACACAAGGTCAGCGACCTTGCGCTCGGGGAGAAATTGGCACACGCCGTGACATATCTCGAAAAGAGTCTTGAAGAGTCCAGGCTAGCTGTGTCCGTGCAGCAAGCGCTGTCGAAGGCGGAGAGCAGGCTGCTAGAATACGACGAGCTGCCCGGGCCCTGGCAGGAGAACCCGTGCATCCGCAAGGGGTACCGGTTTCTCCCTGGCTACGCTGGATGTGTCAGGTCGATCTTCACGATTCACAACGAGACTGCGAACATATGGACCCATTTGCTGGGCATCGTCCTTTTTCTGTACTTGTCCTTCTACGATCTACCGCAGTCAGAGCCCTGGAAGCTCGGCACTTGGTTCGACCGCGCACCAATGATTATTTTCATGCTCGCTGCCATGAAGTGCTTGTTCTGCTCGATTCTGTGGCACTCTTTCAACGCCATCGCGAGGGTCAAGACGAAGCGCTGCATGGCTTGTGTAGACTACACAGGCATTAGCGTCTGCATCTGCGCTTCGATTGTGACTACAGAGTACTCTGTGTTGAACTGCCATCCGAAGGCGCAAATCTTTTACATTGGAATCACGCTCGCATGCGGCGCGTTTGGCATCTTGCTTAATTGGCACCCTGTGTTCGACACAACAGGCGCACGCACCCTACGGGCGACGTTCTTCAGCTCTTTCGCGATATTCGGCTCGCTGGCTGGGTTCCACGCGTGCATGTATCGCGGAGTTGCCGAGACATTCTCGTACTACGTCCCCGTGCTCAAAAGCCTGCTGTGTTACGGCACGGGAATTTTGTTCTACGCATCGCTGTTCCCGGAACGCTATTTCAACGGTTTTGACATCTGCGGTGCGTCGCATCAGATTTGGCATGGCTTCGTCGTCGCCGGAGTCTACTATCATTACAAGGCGATGATCGAGATCTTCGGCCACGCCGTTAAGGAAGCCTGCCATGCGTCTGTTTACCAGCATTGAAGGTGCAGCTAGTATCCTCTTATCTTATTAATTTATATAGCCACTGTACTGTAGTAAAAGCGCTACTGACAATTAGTGCGCGGACTCACCACTTATTTGGTGCCGCAGGCATGAGGGTAGTGAACATAAGGAGATGCAGCCGGCGCTGATGGCCGCTGGTCATGAGGGCGCTCAGCAAGGCGAGGGGCTTTTCATCAAGCCGAGCAGCGATCAAGAAGTCGAGTTTTATCAGTCTCTAAAATGGTACCCGTCCAAACTCAACGAATTCGTTCCTGAGTTCATGGGAACTCTTACCGAAAAATCGCCGGATCAGCCAGATGCGCAGCCATTCCTGGTGCTCGAGGATCTGTGCTCGGGATTCAAAAATCCAGCCATAATGGATGTGAAACTGGGCCGGCAGCTCTGGGATGCGCAGGCGTCCGCTGAGAAGCGCGAGCGGCTGAAAACGGTCTCCGACTCCACGACCTCGGGCTCGCTCGGGTTTCGGATAGCCGGGATGAACATAATAGAAAGCAATGGCCAGCGGAAGCTCATTGGCAAGCAGTTCGGGAGGAAGGCCACTGCAGAGACCATTGTAGACTATTTGGCGGCATTCTTTCCTAACAAGAACAATGAACATATTGATTCATGCCTATTGGGACTCATAACGAGGCTTGAGGAGCTTCATGGCGTGCTTTCCGAGCAAAACCTCGAGATGCACTCGGCAAGCGTGCTGCTGATCTATGAGGGCGACCTGACTGCTCTGGCTAATGCGACTGACCGCCTTGCCGGCAGCGCGGCTACGGGCCCAGGTGCGGACCCGGATGCGGGCTCGGACTCAGACTCGGACTCGGACTCAGAGTTGGACTCAGACTCGGCTTTAGAGTCTCGCATCCTTGATCTGAGACTAATTGATTTCGCGCATACAACCTGGGCAAACAAACCAGATGCAGATACTTTAGAAGGGATCCAGAATTTGATTAACACACTTACACAGCTGTACGACCAAAGAAGTTCTAGTATGTAAGTGTACACATTATTTATTTATTGTTCACCTTACCTGGTACTACTAACCCACTACTACATAATGGCGAAGTCTTTGAAAAATTTCCGCGAGTTCGTCGAAGTAACAAAGCGTCCGGACATAACAAAAGCCACCGTGAAGCGCAACCCGGATGGTAGCACTAAAATCAAGCTGCGCGGCGCTCACCAGGAATACACGCTGACTGAGGCTGACGCGTCGCGGGCCAAAAAGATCATTGAGTCGCTCGGGTCGCTTGACAAGTCACTCGAGGTTGTCATGCTGTAATTAAACGTAATATAAGAGCAACTGGACCTGTGTGGTCATCCCATGAATATAATTGAAACACTAGGTATACATTTATATGATCAGTTTGCGCGCTGTTCCTCGAATACTGCAGCTACTAGATCCTTGTTTTGCGGGTCTGCATAGCACGTCGCGTGAAAGTACAGTCCATCGACATCCACAGTGTTCATCCAGACCCAGTTTTCAGCCTCCTCGGACCACGAGGTCTCATGCGGTTCCTGGCAAACGGGGCAGACAGCGTTGCTGTCCAAGGGCACCTCGATGAACTTCTCTCGCTCTTTCTCTAAGTCCACAGATGCCGATTCCGCCGACGCTGGCATCGCCTCGATGTTACTGATCTGTGAGCCAGAACCAAACACCTCGTCCTCGTCTCTGTAGGCGACCCACTGTACAATCGTTAAAAACCAGCACCTGCTCCGCGACCTGCCTTCTCTGATATCTTTGTTTGCTCGGAAATGCCAGTCCATTTCGGCTTGCTTAGCGGCGCGGCCTTCTTCGTTATCTTTGAACCGGTAGCCGCATGTCGAGCACTGCAGAGGCAGGCCCGCTGAGTAGAGCTGCGAGATCTGCGCCGGCGTCGCATCCGCTTTGCTCGCCGCTGCGAGATCCAGTATTGGAAGTTCGTTCGAGAATCCCTTTATCATGTCCATGAACACGGACGGCGGCGGCATGTTCATGCCATGCGGGGGCTGCGGCGGTTGCGGCAGGCCCTCTTCGGATGCGATCTCGAAATCGGCCTCGGAAGCAAACGACTGACCAATTGCATCGAGCTCTTGCTTGGATGCACTCGGCACGCGCGAGGAGGCCTTGGCAACGCCGCCACGGGGCCCACGCGACCGCGTGTCGCGGCGCGTATTTTTCTGCGCCGGCGCGCGCCGCATCGATCGCGAGATATACTGGTCTCTAGCGGTCTTCAAGCCATCGAGTTCCGCCTGAATCTGTGGCAAAAGTTTCGGGTCAACGACGCCGGAGACCTGGGCTTCAAACCGGTCGAGCATCTGCATCTGCTTCTCCATAAATGGATCCTCTTGGTCGGGATCCAGAACCGATCGGTAGCGATTGATTTCGACAAGAAGCGCAGACTGGTTCAGTCTCTGCGGAGCTGATCTCGGCGGTGCCATCGGGGGCGGCGCGCCACCATTGCTCCGAGCGCGGAACGTCATCATGAAGTCGTTTATAGACCGCAGCGCATCGTGGGGGAAGAGCGGCGCTCCCGACACCGGGTTCGGCACCGTCCATGTTTTAAACTGCTCGCTCAGTTTCACGCGCGTCGCCTCGGGAGACACTTCGAAGGCGTTGTTGAATATAGACACGATCCGCGGCGCGAACAACGAGACGTACGGCTCGCCATTGTTCTTACATACGGAATCGATGAGATACAGAGCCGGTAGCTTCTGGTTCGGCGGGCACTGCAGACAATGCTGGGCAATGGCGTCGACGATCGCATCGGCTTGGTCCACATTCTCTTGCGCTATCTCAGTTAAAGTTTTAATGATGGGGCGAGACGCTACCGTGAGGTCGCCTAGAGACTCTAGGTAGTCTTCACGGATTTCTGCCGCCATACGCGGATATATACAGAAGAATACTCGGCCAACTGTGGACTCTGTCTGTCAAAAGGATTACACGATAAGGGTTGTATAAGAATGCTTCGTAGGAGGCGGGCACCAGCGCGGGCGGTGCCGGTTGAGCCGATCCTCCCGTAGCGGCCATTTTCGGATGCAAGTAGTTGAGTAGTGAATTTATTTTAGTGTGTCGTTCGTCGCTGTTTAAGTGTAGTCTATGCTCAACTTCGGTGCGTGCGTATCAAGAAACAAAGCATGCCTCTCCGAGACACTACTGGGAGCCACGATCTATTGTGCGTGCTGCGCAGCGAGCTGCAGCGCTCGAAATCTCCGTCGCCGCTGCTCGCGCCTGCGTACTGCTCGTGTAGGCCCTAGGGCTGTTTCATAAGACGTGCCCTTTTCTTACTAATAGATTTTCCTGTGCGCGCCTCTGAAGTTTTCATATCATATCCCGGGTTCCACAACCACTTTTCTTAGAACATGTCTTCTGACGCCGTGACTTTGAGGATCAGGAAGTTCCAGCGCAACCCGCTGCTGGGCCGCTCGCAATTTGTGATTGACGTGATCCACCCGACGCGTCCCAACGTCTCGAAGGACGAGCTCCGCGAGCGTCTCGCGAAGCACTACAAGGCCGAGAAGGATGCTGTCTCCGTGTTCGGCTTCATCACCCAGTTCGGTGGTGGAAAGAGCACCGGCTTCGGTCTCATCTACGATAACGCTGTCACCATGAAGAAGTTCGAGCCGAAGTACCGTCTCGTGCGCTACGGCCTCGCCGAGAAGGTCGACAAGGTCTCGAAGCAGCAGCGTGCCCAGAAGAAGAACCGTGGCAAGAAGATCTTCGGCACCGGCCGCCGTCTCGCGAAGCGCAAGCGTGGTGGCGACTAAAATGCGAACTTTTGCATATAATATATATTCGATATTGCGCTGGCGGACCGGCGTTTCTTGTTTTCTGAGGCAGACCGGTCCTAGCTAGAGCTGTAATAAAACTTCTAAATTCCTTGAGTACTCGGCTTTTTGTAGCGATTGGGATCCGGTAGCTTGGGATCTGGGATCATTCCTGGGGATTTTTGTGCACCCTCCTCCTCAGATTAAGTGCAGCGCATTCGCGGTTAGGAAGCCAGGAGGATGTCTGAAGAGAGCTCCGAGGTCAAGTTGGCTTCTCCGGACGAGGCGGAGCGCATTCGCAACGAGGAATACAAGATCTGGAAAAAGCAGTCGCCCTTCCTCTACGATGTGTGCATTTCGAAGGCCCTGCAGAGCCCGTCGGCGAGCGTCCAGTGGTACCCAACGACGGCGGCCGATCGCAGCAAGCCCTTCACAACGTATGGCCTGATGCTGACGTCGGCCGAGACCTTTGGCGGCAAGAACTCTGTTTTCAAGGCGCTGTGTGACCTGCCGACGCCCGGGTCGAGCCCAGAGGCGATCAGCAGCGCGAAATCCGGGCTGCATGTGATCGACGAGCAGGAGTCCTACGCGCTGGATTCGGGCGAGTTTCCGTTTAAGGCCCGCTACTCGCCCGCCGACCCGTCGGTCGTGCTCACGGGTGGCAAAGGCGGGTTCCTCAAGGTCTTCCGGAACGGCGCTGCCGAGAGCTACGCACACCACACAGACAACGTATACGACGTGTGTTGGAACCCGCATAAGTTGCAGGAGTTTCTCTCCGTTAGCGGGGACGGCACTGCCGCCCTGTGGGACGTGAATAATAGCAGTACGTGCCGCATGTTTGGCGGCAGCAACGCGCCCGGGTACGCCGAGAGCAAGTCTCAGTCGATCAACGCCGGCGAGTTTGCGCCGCTGAACGCGAACGAGCTCGTCACGGCGGGCGACGACCGCATGATTTTTTTCTGGGACCTGCGGACGCCGATGAGAGAGTCCGTGCGCGTTATCAAGGAGGCGCACGCGACCGGGATCACTGCGCTGAACTACTCGCTCACGAACGAGATGCTGCTGGCCACAGGCAGCGCCGATGGCGCCGTGGCGCTGTGGGACGTGCGCATGAGCAGCGCGAGCCTGTTCGGCGTGCAGGCGGACGCCGGTCCCGTGAACGCGCTCAAATGGTCGCCGCACGACGAGAGCGTGTTCGCCACGGGCGGCGCCGATGCGCAGGTGAAGGTCTGGGACTTGAGCATGCATGGCCAGCCCCAGACGCTGGCCGAGGAAGAGGAGGGTCCTCCGGAGCTCATGTTCGTGCATGGCGGGCACCTGAACTCGATCTCAGACTTGGCATGGCACCCGGACCTCAACTGGACGATTTGCTCCGTTTCTGAAGACTCGCTAGTCGGGATATGGACCATCGCGAGCACGATTGTGGACGCCGAGAAGTAAAAGTACGAGCTCCTGCTCTTATGTATTGTTAACTGTAATGGGAATTCGGTGGCCTAAAAAATAAATGAGCTTCACCGCCAAGTTCGTGGTCTTTAGTACGACTCTCGTCTACTGCTCACAATAAGTGCCTTGCTCGCGCCCGCTGATTGCTGAGTGTCACCCTCTGCCCATCAGAATATGATTCTTGGAGTGGCTCTGCTGGCCGGCGCCGCGGCGCTTAGCAACACATCTCCGGTGATGTTGCTGTCCGATAAGCAGCCGCTGCGTTTTGATGAGAACGTCCCGGCTCTGCCCTCGATGGAGTACGTATTTACAAACCTCGTGCCCGAGATTGTCGAGCACTGCTCCTACGACGCATACATCTTTGCGAAGCACGACAGCGTGGTCGAGAGCCAGATCAATGCGCAGTCTATGCCGTTTCTGAGCCACGTCGCGCAGCGCGCCGAGGGGAAGTTCATTGTGGGCACTGCTCTTGAGAGCGACAGCCCCGTCGTCGACCCGACAGTCAGCGCCCTGAAAACGGGCATTGCTGGCGTCTGCGGTGCCGAAATGATCACGGCGAAGTCGAATCAGGACAAACCTTTCGATTTTTACACGGACACGAAACCGAGAGTCATTTCGGTGGAATACAAGAACAAGCAAGCTTCTGAGGTCGACGAGTCGCTGAAACACATCGTCGGGAGCCTGCCCTCGGCGAACTTCTTGGTGGTGTACTACTCGACTCCGCCGAAGGTGCGAGACTTCGCGCCGAAGGAGACTGCGGGAAGCAGCCCCACAGAGGCGCCGAAGGACGTTTTGTACGAGTCGGTTTTCAGGAACTACCAGTTCTTTTCGCCGGCGCTGTTTATGGGCCTCATTGCATCGGTTCTCTTCATCGTGGTATTTGTTCTCGCGTTCCAGTCGGTGGACTCAATGCAAATCTCATATGCTGCTTTTGAGCCGAGCCGCGAAAAGAAAAAGCAGTAATCTATATAATTTTTACAGAACTACTATGCAATTAATGCGAAAGAAGACTTTTCAGAGTTTGTAGTGGACCAGCCACGCCAATAGGCCAGTCGGCAGGGACTGGCAAATCTAGCCACTCTTGCGCCCAAGGCCTGTCCGCGAGCGAGTCATAGTGGTCATTCGCGACGATGAGGGCTACGTTCAAAACAGAAGCCAGCATTTTGTGGTCGCTCGTCTGCGGCACAACCTTAACGAGCTTCTCCATGATCTGCCCCCACTCACTCTCGTAGGGGCAATTGATGACCACTGAAGTCAGAGCATTTATGGCCGCTGATTGAGGCGAGTGTGAAAGAACCGAGAAAATCAAGCCGCAGACGTGGTGGACGAGGTCGGTGCTTTTCCCAGAGCCCGTGTTGAACAGCACCTGGCCATCGCTGTTCGCTATCAAGGACAATAGCTGCACCGCGGCATCAAATAGGATATGCTCGGTATCGAAATACGCGGAGATCAACGACTGGCATAACGCTGGGTCTATCATTTCCCTTTTGACGGCCACGATGTTCCGCAGGTATCCGAAATACACGACGGGGTGCTGCAGGGGGTTAGAACCGGTTTTCGCGTTCCCTCGAGTTAAGAACGCTTCTACAGTATACCGAACGGCGTTCTCATCCACATTGAACATTTTCGGCACGAAATTCGCTAATGCCTTCATTGCCAACACTTTAAAGGGCCGTGGTATAGAACAACCGTAGAGGTCATAAGCATTTTCCCACATTTCGCTGAGAGAGTCGGGGTCCACAATCTCGGGCATGAGCGACACTTGGTGCAACAGCTTCGCCGTGATTTCAAGCTCCATGGTGCTTTGTGAGAACGTTGTGAGAAAATTGAGGCAGAACTCATAAAACCGGAACCCCACAGACTGCTTCAGAAGTCGGTCAATCATCCTGCAAACCGCTGGGCTCAAAAGCCGCCTGGGCATCGCTTTGGTCGATCCTTTCAGGATGACCTGCGCGCAATTTGCAAGCTTCATGAAGATGTTCGGAGATAAGATCTTTTGACCGTACATGAACCAGAGGATAAACGCCCCAGAACACTCTCTAGTATGGAACACACTCGGCGGTGGAATCACTGAGTGTTGGATGGCAGCCGCAGTGATTTCAAAGGGGTCCCAGGATACGAGCGCTCTTTCGCGGCTCAAGGGAAGCGATAGCAGTCCTTGTGCCGCAAGCACTACTCTGATTTCTTTTGGAACAGATTCCAAGTTGCTGAACTCACATTCGCGTCGGAACAGCAAAGCGAGTAAAGTAAGCACATTGGCCGGAGCAACTGTTGTGTTGGCGAGTCTGTTCGCTAGCTCTATAACTGCGAAGCACTTGCTGGTTCTCAGTGTTGTACTGTCAAGCCAGAAGGTCATTTGTAGCGTGTTCAAGAGCTTGCGGCAGAGTCTCGGGTCTGCATTGGGGTCATAGTGCCTGCACACAAAAAACGAGTTGAACACGTAGGCTCCATACTCGTTCTCGATACTCTGCAGAAATATGACGTTTGCCTTTGTGAGAATATGCGGCTGCTGTTTGGAGGTACCTGGAGTTGTGAAGCATTGACTGAGAATCTCGTCCGCGGTTCTCGTATCGTCATCTGTTGAGATCTCTGTGAAAACCTGCTCACAAAGTCGAAAGAATTCCCGACGCGGATACCGCTCTTTTGGCCGCGTGAGCAGCCTGTGCAGCTCGGCTTCAGACATCCGCAGCACGGCGTTTAGGTATATCGAACCTCGCGTTAGCGAAAACAGAACGGCCCCAATGGCCCGACGAGCGATTCCTGTGCTAGATAATGTGAGTATCTGATGTAAAGGACTCTCATACTTAAGTCTAAATTCTTAGAATTTGTGCTGCTATGATTTGTAGCCGTAAGTCATGCAGTCGCTCTATGCCAACCCGTGCGTGCAGCTGATGGGTCTTCGGAGTAAACGCCCTTCGACGCGAGCCACTGGTCTACTAAATCGATGTTTGCCACCGGCATCTGCAGCTGTAGCATGGGTTTGGCCCTTCCGAGGGTGCCACAAAGCACCAGCATATCTCGACTTTTGAATACTCGGAGGAGCTTGGGACTTACCTCGAATTTCTCGAGGATTTCGCAGCCGCGACTCAGCACGACACAGCCGTCTTTCGGGACCAAGCTCAGCACTAATCCAGAGGTGAAGCCCATGACTTTCCAACGAAGCTTGCATGACTGGTTTAGTGGTGTCTCCGTGACTGCATACGTGTCGACGCTCAAATGTACTGGATGGGTGGTATCCAAGTCCTCGAACCTCAGATCTGCGCTCTCGAGCACAATTTCGGACTGATGGGATTCTTTTGAGCCCGTTTTTAGAGTCGCGGAGCCAAGCAGTTTGGACTGTCCTGACTTTGCTAATCTGTTGTTCAGCTGCGTGGGGCCGAATTGCTGCGAGGCCCCGAATTGCTGCGAGGCCCCAAGTTGCTGTGAGGCCCCGAATTGCTGTGATGCCCCGAGTGACTGCGATGCCCCGAATTGCTGTGACAGTTCCAGCGTCTGCGATCCGAGCGTCTGCGTCATCTGCGACAGTCCCGTTTTTAGTGGCATAATGGTGGGCTTAGCAGAGCAAAGGCGGTTAATCACTTGTGAGACAGGCTTGACTCGTATCCCATTGAGTACTAGCTGTTCAACGACATTTTCGATGACTTCTGTGCTTTTGAGCTCGATCTGAAAATATGTGAAGCCCAGCTTCGTGCACCATCTGAAAAGCAGCCATGAGCCCGTCAATTGCACATGCAAGCTGCGATCCAGGTACTTTTTGAGTGGCTTCAAAAGTTCGGCCCGCTTCTCACCCGCATAGAAAGCAATTGATGTGATTTGGGACTTTTTAGACTCTACTGCCAAATGCATGCGCGGAGCTCCTAGTAAATGCCTCCATTTCATGATCTTGCGTGCGCCGCGGCGATGTAGCGTATGTTTCGGGTGACAGTACATGTACCTCGTGACCTCAAAGACATCGCGATCCATTTGGTGTTGATATTGCTCTAGCGAAAAACCTCGTGCGGTAACCCGAGTCTCGCGCGCGAGAGGCAGGGTGTTTGTGTGTAACCACATTTCCTCTGGGGTGCGCGGTTAGGTCTTGATGCACCCTCGTCTACTGTGTTTACCAGTAGACACCAGCGTTAGCCTCGTACCATTCATGGTTAGCAATATCTGAGTTAGACACTCACTTAATCATTTAATCATTTAATCACTCGCCTGAACTCTATATGTTTCTTATATTTTGATCCAGTGCCTTAGTCCCTGCCTGAATGGGCTTCGATTAAGTGCCGAATGATTATGTTCACACTGATAGGCCCTGACGAAGTTGTTCCCGGAATTTTGATCCTAGTTTAATCTTGCTCAGAGGTCTATATATTCGCGCTGATATTCCGACCATTAGTCTCCACAGTCTTTGTGACCAAAAGTTCCTCGATGAAGCTTTCCCTTCTTGCTGCTTTGACCACCGCCTTTGCCTTTCCTATCAACACGGAGACTATCAAGTCGGTGGAGTCTGTGAACACGGACGCCATGGTTCCGCTGATTTTCGTGAACGACGACGGCAGCCTATGGGTCGGCAGTGATGCCAAGCAGAAGCTCATGTCGACGGAGGCCAAGAATGCTCTCGCCGCTATTGCCTTTGCTGAGGATGGGCATGCATCGAAGATCGGCACTCTGCAGCGCCGTGGCCTTTGTTGCGACAGCTGCAGCTGTGACAGCTCGAGCAACGACTGCTGTGATAACAGCTGCGACCCTTGCAATGACAGCTGCGAGCCATGTGACGATCCGTGCTGCGACAGCAGCGACTCGAGCTGCTGCTGTGGCAGCCATCGCGAAAAGGCGACAACTGATCCGTGCAACAACCCGAGTAAGAACGGGTGCTGCAACGGCCCTGACGAGCTCAGGGCTTCATGCTATGCTCGCTGGTTCTGCCCGAGCACGTACTGCGGCGCTAACTTCTGCCCGGAGGATGAGTGCCACCCGCGTGGCAACCACCCGATTGTCGACAACCTCCGCTCGTACTGCATCTCGAAGTGGGCCTGCCCGAAGACGTATTGCTGCAGCGGCCGTCTTGGTGGCAGCTGCTGCAATAGCGGTGGCTGCTGCACAAACGGGGGCTGCTGCTGTGACAGCAGTGACTCGTGTGAGGACAGCTGCTACGACCCATGCTACGAGCCGTGTGAGGATCCTTGCTACGACCCATGCGCGGACAGCTGTGAGACTCCCTGCAACGATCCCTGCGCTGAGCCTTGCAACAACAACCACGGCCATCGTTTTTGTGGCTCTGGATGCTAATTGCGAGGTCGCCAGAGCCATTGACGCCACGAAGTCATTGGCCAGTAACGTGATCTATTCCATCGCGAGTCCAATCGTGCACATCGTGCAGAACTTTCCCTGCTGTTGGAGCTTTAGCTTCCCCCACCGGCCTTGCTTCGACTGGAGGCGCTGGTGCTGGTACTAGTACACGTAGGTACCAGCACCGCGCCTGGCAACACGCTCCTTTAGAAGCCTTCAACCAATCGACGGGCCGATTACGCTCGTTTTTAAATTTTCAATAGCTGTACATCGATCTCAAACCCCGTTTTGTAGTCATAATTCGAATGTGGATAGATAAATAACGTTACATGTAGACTTGAGTGCGCACTCTTTTCGGCCCTCGCAAGGCGTCATCTGCATAGTAGCAGTCTTCTTCCCGGCAGATGCGTTTCGCGCGGTACAAATGCTCATTGAGGACTGCAAACAGCTCCTGTCCATATACATCGATCCACTTCCAGTAGAACGCACAGCTATGCAGGTCCCTAACAGAGTGGATATTTTTGGCATTCGAGGAGATGGATTCTACGAAGATGTCGTGCAGAATATGAGAATTGCGCGCGCAGAATTCCTCGTGCTCCTCGGTGTACCCCCATTCAGCTGCCTTAGCTTCTCTCCACTCAATTAACAGGTTTTTAATATTTTCTTTTGTGGTACTGGACATGGCTGATGCGGGGTTTTTTTTATGTTTGTGTCCCGTTCTCCAATTCTACGACAAAATCACCTTGAATATCGCGTGGTAGTCTAAGGATAAGCGACGCGGCGGGATGCGGCGGGGGCTATTAATCAAAAAAATCCTGTCACATGATGCAGCAGGTCCCGTGAATTAGTTCGATCCAAGAAAGTGCATTTGCTGAGTGATCGCTGAGTGATCGCTCATGCAGGCAGCTGCGCCAGCCACGAAGGAGAGAGAAGCGGAGTGCCGAGGGGGTCCGCACGATCCCGGGACTGGGTAAGTAATTGTTATACGTCAAATGCTAAATTCCTGTCGCCTTATGCGTCCTATCTAATAATATTCGCGAAGAAATTCTTCGACTTGTTGCCGACCTTGCCGAGCTTTTCCTTCGTGTTTGTGGCCGAGTGGTGCACGGCGTTCGACATCTTGGCGGCTGCTGGCAGATCGAGTACATTCAAGTCCGCTGCGGGCGGGATCCCGTTTGTATAAATAGTCATCGAGGCGTCGACGGTCGGCAGCGTGGCGACAAGCCACGTCTCAAGGCCAGTGGAGTACTCGGCTTCGCGGATGCGCAATTGCTGCATCTGCGTCGTGCGCGCCTCTGATGACATCTGCTGGCCGTACAGCGCAGCGAAATCGACCTGAGGAAGCCGCTTCACCTTCGAGGAGATCGCCGGCGCGGGCTGCGGCGTCGAGCCCCCGAGATCGGGCGAACTGCTCCGTTTTGGCTGCGTATCGAAGCTCGGATTGAGGTCCTTGTACTCTGTCGAGGAGGTCGTCACTCCCGTTGCGTCGGTGTCGGCGCTCACCTCGGAAGGCACGCGCGCGTGCTCCGACGGCGATCCCGCGGCCGGGTCCCGGTCAGAGCTCTCCCCCGTGGACCTCGCATCGAGGCTTTGGTACATGGAGCTTTGGTTTGCGTCGGAACTCTGGTCATAGGTCGAGCTCTGGGTCGCGGCAAAGCTCTCATCGAGACGGCTCGGCGTGGCCAAGCGGTGGTCGCTCGCTGTTTCCGTCGCGGCCGGCAGCCCGTCCGTGGCAGCCCGCTCGTCACCCGAGTTGTCGAACGCATTGTGTGCGAACCGGTCCGAACTCGGCTCGCGCGACGCCGACTGGAGACGGTTGCGCTCGCTCGGCAGCATGAGAGGCGCCGGTCTCGAAGCCACAGAGTCCGAGTCGCTGCTCGACCCGCCGTTCGGGTCCATTTCGCTGGGGCCGTCGACATAGGCGTGATCATTAGCGAGCTGCGCCTGGTAGTCAGAATCCGTAGGCGCTTCTGAGGCGGCGAGCGGTTCCTGTTCTGGCTGCGTCGAAGGTGCGTACGCTTGATCCGGGACAATTTGCTGCTTTTTGGCTGAGTTCGGAGCGCTTGCAGTTTGCACGGCTCTCGCCGGGCTGTTTGGTGCGTTCTCGAGCGACATCGGCTTGAACTCCTCCGATTCCAAGGTCGGCGTGATGATATCCCGCAGCGAGCTGTCACTTATGTCCCGCATTTCGGGCTGGTATGTCGAGATCGGGCGCTCCAAGTAGTCGGACGTGCCTACGTACAGCGCGGCGATATCTGGGTCGACATGGCTGATCCTCGTCGGGTCGAAGCTATCATCAGCCGCGAGCGAGGCCGAGCCTCCTAACTCTTTGGCCGGCGCGCTTGCACCGCCTATGTCGGCACTCTCCGCGTCGGAAATCGCCTCGTCGTTTCTCGCGCCCTCTGCATCCTTTGTCGGCGTCTTCAGTTTGTCGAGCAGATCCATGAGCTCGGCACTAAGTCCACTTTTATTCGTGTCACGCCGCGCGTCATGAGCAGACTCAAGTGACGCGTCCCGCGAATGCTTTTTTATGCGGAGATGCTGGACGTGGCCCTGGTCCTGAGAGTACGCGGCAGAGTCCTGTCCCTCAGAGTACGCGGCCGAATCCTGCCCCTCGACGCCGATCTCCGGCACCAGGTCCAGCGCAGAGAAGTTGTGCAACTGCGAGGACTCCGGGCTGGGCAGGCCCGTCGAAACCGAGCCCGAGGACGCGCGGTTGGTGTCGGCTGCTATTTCCACATACGGGTGGCGGGAGTAGCGGTTCTCATAGAAGCCGTAGATGTCGTCAATAGTATTATCGCCCTCAGACTCAGCCTCGGCCTGCTCTGCATACGAGGAGACGGCGGTTTGTGTGTAGGCTGCGGCCGGCTCGTCGCCGAGCGCTTCTGGCGGGGTCTCCATCTTTGAGGCCGCGTCTTGCGCGTCATCGCGCGCACTGCTCTCATCTGTAGCCTCCAAAACCGGCTCCGGCTGCTGCGTGCTCGGCGGATCAATTGGCGGCTTTGCAAAATCGTCGACCTCTTCTTCTCCCTCAGGAACGCCTTCGTGGTAGTCATAGTCGTCGTAGTCATTGCCCCACTCGTCGCCGTCGTACGACGTCTTTGGAGCCACCCAACGCTTGGATTCGCGACGGCCGACGTTTCCCTCCATGTTGGCAAATGGGTACCCTAAGCAAGTCGCGACGAGGCAGTGCAATGAAGAAAAAATTAAAGGAGAATTCAATTCGATGGATTTGACGCAATTAATCACTACGTATTGGACTTACTCTCGTGAAGAATAATTCTCCGCTAAACTACGTGAAGTAGCTACATTTAGTAAACCTCGAGCACATACCTCTCGGCCTCCTTGAGGTCCTCGATGAGCGTCGCCTCGTTCACCTGCGCGCCCCCATCGAGCACAATCTCGGTCAAAGCCGCAGAGATGTCCGGAACCGGCCACGTTGGGCCACAAAGGTAGAAGTTTCCGTGCTTCTTGACAAAGGCGTCGACGAGCGCTGGCTTCGCTTGCTGGATGCGGTGCTGGATGTAGATCTTCTCCGGCTGGTCGCGGCTGAAGGCGGCGCCAATGTGGGTCAAGATTCCAGCCGCCTTGAACGCCTCGAAGAGCTCTCCGTAGAGGTACTCTTCGCGCTGGTGCCGCGAGCCCAGGAACAAGAAGACCTCGCCGATTTCGTAGCCCTGCTCGCGCTGCCACAGCTTCTCCTCGAGGAACGCCTTGAAGGGCGCGAGACCCGTGCCAAGACCGGCCATGATGATCGGCGTCTTCGGGTCCTTCGGCAGCTTGAGCACAGACTGCTTGACACCAACAACGACCTCGTCGCCACGCACAAGGTCAGCCAGGAACTTCGAGCACTGGCCGTACCGTTTCTCGCCGCGGCTGTTCACCCAGTCAACGACAACGATCAGCAGATGCACCTCGTTCGGGTACACCTTCTGCGACGACGCAATCGAGTACTCGCGGCGTTTCAGCGGCGCGACGAGCTCCATCAGCTGCCCGAAAGTAGGCTTCGCCGACTTGAACTCGCGCAGGACGTCGACGTAGTTCTCGAACTCGACCTCGGAGCGGCGCTTCAGATCCTCGGCGCCCGCGGGGCTCAACAGATGCCGGATCTTTGCGCTGTCCTCCTTGTTAGTGTACGAGAGCAGGCCCTCGTAGAACCGTTTCGGGACCTTGCCGAACAGGTCGAGGTGCTCTCTTGCGATCTGGAACGCCGTCCGGAACCCGTGCTCCTCAGAAAGCGGCAAAGAGTGGACTTCCTCAGGATCGATGCCGAACTCGGCGAGGAAATGCGCGACCTCGCCCGCCGAGTTCGGCGCGTAGACGGCGAGCGCCTCGCCGATCGCGTACTTCAGCCCCGTACCAGAAATGTCGAGCTCGAGCTTGAAAATGTGACGGTCGTAGTCGTCGGGCGTCACGCGCTGGTTCAGCTTCACTTTCGCGACCGCCGTCGGCCCGCCGGCATCGGGGCGCAGCTTCTTCGTCGTGCCGAACGCCTCGCTGAACACGAGCCGCTGCTTGAGACTCGTGAGGCCAGTGTCCGTCTTCCCCGTAGCCTCCTCGACGTGCGTCTCCGTTCCTTCGTCTTCTGGACGAGCGGGCAGCTCTGCCGCCGCAAAGCTCGTTGCCGTCGCCTTCAAGGCGTACTTCGTCGCTGCCTCCTTCTCAGTGGGCTCGACCTCGTTCCAGCTCGCGACAAGTTCTTTTGCGACTTGCTGGAGCGCGCGCTCCTTCAGCGTAGTGATAATGACATTCACCGTGGCGGCCACAAGCTCGGTGTCCAAGCTGTTTGCATGCACAACCGCCGACGTGGCCGTTTCCGTGCTTGTACCCAGCAGCAGGTGGATCGCCGCCTGCGCGGCGAGCACAGCCGTGCGGCCCTCGGTCGTGGCCGAGCTCACCATGTCGAGGTCGAGGCGGTACACCTCGAGCTCCTTCGCGGCGATGCTGCGCTTCACGGGGTTCGGCACGAGCTTCACGATCTCGTCATCGCTCGAGCCAACAATGACCACTTTCCCGTGCCGTTTCGAGTGCGCAGCAACATCCACAGACTTCAGCACCTTGTCAAAGAGCACGACCGTGATGTCGTTCTCAGCAAGCTCGTCGAAATCGCGGCGTTTCAGCTTAATTTCGCTGGCCACGGCGCCACCGGCGACGCCGTTGTCGAACTTCGCAAACACGCTCGCCTCAGGCAGCGGCGCCGCGAACCGCGCAGCGGCAACGGCCGTAGGCGCCCTGTCCGAGTCCCAAACCGTAATTTTCGGCGCGGATAGCTCAGCAGTGCTCGGAAACAGCGAAAGTTTCTCGTGGAACACAGCCGGGCCCCCGCGGAAGCCGAAATGGAGGCGCACAGTGGCGCTCACATCCTTGTAGAGATCGCGCGCGTCATCCACAACAATAATCGTCGTTGTTGACGACGGCAGCGTCTTCAAGAACTCCGCCGCCAAGAACGGAGAGTAGAGACGCACGTTCAGCACGCCCTCGCGGCCTCCGGCGCGCGCAAGCACCTGCGGCGCGCCCAAGGTCACGAACACAGCGCTCGGCTCCTCGGGACCATTGTACTCAAAGGGGGCCATTTGTGTGCCCAGCAGCTCGTTCGTCGCCTTGAAAGCGTCCAAAATCGAGCTTGCTTGCGGCAGCTCCGAAATAGCCGCGCGGTCTGCGTCCTCAAAGGCCTCGCGCGTGCCGCGAATGCCGTCGTAAAGGTGGATAGCCGGCTGGCCGGCCGTTGCGAGCACCGACGCAAGCACGGCCGAGTCGTAGGCATCGTTGGGCGTGTTAAGGTTCGAGACAACGAGCGACAGGCCCAGATTGCGCGCGACTTGCAACACAGACGTATTGTCGAGTTTGAGCTCGGCGGCAGCGTCGTCGTAGTCGACCGAGGCGACATGGAACACCACGGGCTGCGCGCTCAGCTGGGCGATGTGGCGGCTCAGCACGGGCTCCATGACACGAATTGTGCCGCTCGCCGCAAGCACAGACGTGATCCCGGCCGTCGCGCTCTTCTCGAGGTACCCCAAAAGCGACAAGGACGCACCCACACGAGTCTCGAGGGCGAATGTTTCCGGTACTTGGCCAGCCGCGTTCCGCGAGCCTTTCGATTTCCAAAGGTTCACGGCATTGTCGAGCTCGAACGTCGGCGGACTGAACTCGAAAATCGCCTTCGAAAGGCTGTACGTCACCTGCTGCACAAGCAGGCCAGCAGTGGTCTTGCCCGTGCGTTTCGTGTTCGAAACGGCGCCAATCACGGGGATCCCGCTGATCTGGTCCGTGAATTCAGTCATAGTGGAGGTGAAAAATTCCCGGCTCGAAGTCGATGATGCTAGGTCAGGTGACTATCCATATCCGGCGCGCGCGATAAGCCAGAGGCCAGTGGACGAAGAATGCAAGCGTTTATTGATTTAAATCTGAATAGCAAAATATACTTGGTTTAGACCGGCTCACCAAATAAGTGCAATTAGCGCGTGCGGATAATCCCGGCCGCCGCGAGCAAGTTGATCTTCCTCGCGACCTCCGGGTTCTTAAGGTGGTCGCGCAGCGCGGCCGGGTCTCTAGCCGCCTGCTGCAAGATTGTGTTCATGATCGGGTCGCGGCGGATCTCGTCGATCTCCGGGTCCTGGGACAGCCTCTCGACGCGCTGGTCCTCGGTCTCGCCGGGCAGGCTCGCGAAGCGCTGCTCCGAGGCCTTCGCGTACAGCTCCTCGATCTCCCTCGAGTGCTTCAGCCCCGTGTCGTGGAGGCGCGCCTCCTCGAGCGTGTTCATCGCCTTGCCGTACTGCTTCATGATGTTGTATGCCGTCGCCTTGCGCGTGTACGCCTTCATGAAGTCCGGGTCGAGCTCGAGCGCCTTGTCGCAGTCGCGCACGACGTCCGGGTAGTTCATCAGCTTCAGGTACGAGGCCGCGCGGTTGCCGTAGCCCCGCGGGTCGGTCGGGTTCCGCTTGATCGCCTCGGTGTACGCCTTGACCGACTCCGGGAACCGCCCCTCTTTGAAGAACGTGTTGCCCTCGTCGCGCGCCTTGTCGCCCAACTCCGGGTTGATGTACTCCTGCTCCTCGCGGTGCCGCAGCTCGCGCTGTGTGTCTCTGAGTTTTGTCAAAACGTCCGGCGAGCGCTGCTCAGTCAGACTCTTCTCGAAGTACACAATCGCCTGCTTCAGGTCGTCCTTCTTCAGGTACGCCGTGCCGATGCGCGCGAGCGCCTTCGCGACGGCCTTGTAGTCGCTGTGCAGCTCGTGCGACTCCTCGACGGCCTGCGACTCCGTCTTGATCGCGGCGTCGAAGTCGCCCTTCTCGAACTGCGCGGCCGCCAGATTATTCAGGTACGTGATGTCCTTGTAGTGCTCCCAGGCCTCCTCGTACGCGGCGATCGCCGCGTCGAACTCGCGCTTGCGGTAGTGCGCGTTGCCCGTCGCCTTCGCGGCGTCCGCCTTCGCGCGCGCCGGGTCGGCCGGGTCGGCTGCCGCCTTTGGCTCGGGCTCGGCCGCCGGCTTCGGCTCCGTCTTCTGCTCCTTCTTTGGCGGCTCGCGCGGCTCGTCGGCCTGCGGCGGCGCGAAGTCGGTGCTGATGCCGAGCGCGACGCCGAGCGCCTCGACGATCCGCGGGTCGGCGCTGCCGCCGCCGCCGAGCATCGCCGACATCGCGGCCTGCGGGTTCTGCCCGACCTCCTGCCACTTGCTGACGAAGGCCGGGTCCTTCAGGTACTCGCGCGTCTTCGGGTTTGTTTGCAGCCGCATCAGCGTGCTCGGGTCGCTGAACATGCGGCTGAACTCGTTCTGCGGCTGCGACTCCGCCTGCAGCGCCTGCGCGGCGCTCGCTTTGCCCTGCTTCGCCTGCGCGTTCGCGGGATCGAGCTTCAGCGCCTCGTCGTAGGCGTGCCCGCTCTCGGCGAACTTGTGCAGGCCGTAGTAGGCCGCACCCTGGCGGTTGTAGCCTTTCGCCCACTGCGGATTGATGCGCACGGCCTCGTTCGCGTCGTCAAGCGCTTTACTGTAGTCCTTAAGCGACGCATACGCGCCGGACCGGTTCGAGTACAGAACGTGATTCGGCTCGGGAGACGCCTTGATGGCCTCTGTGAAAAGCTCGGCCGCCTTTACAAAGTCCTTTGCTGCAAACGCAGCGTTGCCTTGTGCCTTGAATTCGTCAGATGACATTTACTGCTTCCCGGATGTGGACACCTCTATATATATGTGGGTTGGGCGGAAGGTTCGAGAAGAGACGCATGTCCAAAAATTTGGGACGCAAAGTCCACGGCAAAACGCTGGAATCGCGCTCGGAGTAAATCTTAGGTTGACTACATAACTTAGAACTGGTTGCCTCGCTTGGACCGCTTCGCGTTCGGCAGCTTCTCGTCGACGTACTGGAATCGCTTGTGTATGCTGCGGCGCCCGTCGGAGGCAAGCTCCTCCATGCGATACGGGTAGTTGAAGCGGACGTGTGTGGCCGGCTGGCGGTGCGTATTACGGGGCCGGTGGTGCCACTGCTGGCGAATTGGCGCGGCGCGCTCCTCCTCGGGCGCCGAGTCCGAGTCCGAGTCCGAGTCCGAGTCCGAGTCCGAGAGGCAGCCGCTGGCCATGTCGCAGGCAATTCCGCAGGGGGACTCGCGCCATGGCAGGGTGCACCAGTGCACGTTCGTGATCTCGACTTCCGAGTCCGAGGACTCGCTCGCCAGCTCCACAACGACCGCGTCTGAGCCTTTGGCATCTTCCTGAGCGCCAGGGCCCTCCTCGTCCTCGATTTCGATTTCGGAGTCGTTTTCGGAGTCTTTCTCGGAGTCGTTTTCCTCCTCAGAGTCCTCGGCAAAGACCTCCTCGGAGTCGTCCTCAGAGTCGTCCTCAGAGGCATCAATGCCGAAGTCAGACCGGAAGTCGTCGAGCCCAGGGAAGCCGTCGTGCAACTCGTCGCTCACGTCAAGCAGACCAACTTCGCGCAGGTAGGCTTCGTGCAGGTCCTTATGCGGGTCGTCCTCCTCTGGGCCATCCTCATGCAAGTCCTCATGCAAGTCCTCATGCAAGCCGTCCTCATGCAAGCCGTCCTCGTCTTGGCCATCCTCTGGGAAAGTCTCGACGCGGAGTTCGAAGGCAGCCGCGTCGCGGACATCGGCCTCGTCCTCGGAGTTGAAGTCCTCAGAGTCCTGAGAGCCCACCTCCTCGACTTCCGGAGACCCATCGGAATCGTCGTCCGAAGTCTGGACCTCCGGCTCGATGATTTCAACGACATCGGAAATGCGGATATGCCCGTCATTGAGCTTGCACTCAGAGTCGCTCGCGCCGTCGCTCGCGCCATCACTCGCAGAATCGCTCTCAGAGTCGCTCGCAGAGTCGCTCGCAGAGTCGCTTGCTGCAGCGCATTGCACCAGCTCCGCGTTTTGGTCGTCGCTGCTATAATCCGAGCTCCAGCTGTCTGACACGAGCTCACAATCCTCCACAAAATGGACACACTTGATTTCCGGCTTCGACTCGAACTTGATGAGCTCCTGGTCGTCCGCACCAGAGGCGCACCCTGCAGTTGTTTTGACAAAACGCTTGGCAATTGCAGCCCGTTCTTCGAGGCTGGCTCCCTGCGCAGTAGCGCGTGCGAGCTCCTTCTCGACCTCGCACGAATCGCCGCTGTTTGGGGGCGAACGGCTAGCTAGCCCGCGACGGAACAGATTTTTAAGAATAAACATGAACACGGCTGTCTCTTATAACTCAATTCGTGAAGGAGTGTGAGAATTGGTCGATCAGTACCCGGATGTATGATGTGGGTACGAAGTGCGGGTACGAAGTGCGGGTAATTTGGGCTAGCAGAGTGGCGCGATTAGGGGGTAGATAGCCAGGGTACGGTTTCTAATATACTGATATGGATCGCATTGAGTGTGCAGAGCGCCGAACTCTCGATAAGTCGGGGTTTATGCGTGCAGCGGACACATATGTTCCGGGACTTTTTCAGAACTGCGCAGTTCCGGTGTGCATATTCGGCTGACCATTACGAGAAATCATATGACTTTAGCGAAACCAAGGCTTTCTAGATCCCGAGCAGTCAAGACGACACTAAGTCTGTAGTCTATGGTGAAATCAAGCAATTCAGGCCAGCTTTGCGTACAGCATGCACCTATACACACTTCGTACACGCCTATCCTCGCATTATATAGTAGTCTGCTGAAGGCAGAGTCCATAACCCACCGAGTCCATCACGGCATGCCACAAAATACTAAAACAAGATCGTGATAGCCCGCTGCTGTGCCCGTCGTTGTCTGCTCATCTGTAGATCGTACTTCGTAGTGTCCAGTCATCTGACCCTACGAAAATCGCATGCGGAGGAGGTGCGCCCATCCGAGCGACCTTGCACGATTTGCGCGGCATTTCTCCCGCTTCGGTGAGACAAGCACGCAATTCCCGATCTATGGTACGCGGCTGCGCATCCAGCCGAAACCCGTCGTTGGGGCGGCCGTCATGCCCACGAACCACGCGTTTGCCATACAGCGACGGTATCTTTTGGGGCCCTTTTTCCGACTAGCGCGTTCAGGGATCACAGTCGCTGCTGGGGCGGCCGTGGGCGGAGCCGCCTATGCGAATCATAAGTTTTCAGAGGCTACAAGCTCGATTGGCGAAAAGTTCGATAAAGTAAGCGACTGGGTCGGCGGAGTCGTCGACCAGCTGCCCAGTTTCGGGAACCGGGAAGCCGAGGTGCTAGCGTCTGATGGGGCCTCCGGCTCAGGCTCCGGCTCAGGCTCTGGAGGGTCTTCGGGCAGCGGCTCAAATCCCTCGAGCTCGGGCGGTTCGGGCGGTCCAGGAGACGCATTGGGTGCAGGCGCGCTTGCCTCGGTTGGTTTGAGTGACGACGGCGATGACAACACGATCAGCGACATGGAGACCCAGATGATCGTGCTGACGCGCAAGATGATCGAGATCCGCCGCATTCTCGAGCAGCTTGACGGCGCAGCCAGTGTGAAGCTGCCGTCGATTGTTGTTATCGGCTCGCAATCGAGCGGGAAATCGTCTGTTTTGGAAAGCATTGTTGGCCACGAGTTCTTGCCGAAAGGCAGCAACATGGTGACGCGCCGGCCCATTGAGTTGACGCTTGTGCATACGACGGGGACGAGCGAGTACTGCGAGTTCCCGGCGCTGCGCTCGGGGCCCATTGCCAGTTTCCGCGAGGTCCAGCGGAAGCTCACGGAGATGAACCTCGCCGTTCCGGCGGAAGAGGTCGTGAGCTCGGAGCCCATCCAGCTCAGCGTTTTCTCGCCGCATGTTCCCGACCTGAATCTCATCGATCTCCCTGGCTACATCCAAGTCGTTGCTGCCGGCCAGCCCTTAGAGCTCAAATCGAAGATCGCCGAGTTGTGCGAACGCTACATCCAGCCTCCTAATGTGATTCTTGCTGTTTCGGCGGCGGACGTCGATTTGGCGAACTCGACGGCATTGCGCGCTTCGCGGCGCGCCGATCCGAAGGGGCTAAGGACGATCGGCGTTATCACGAAGATGGACCTTATCGATCCGGAGCGCGGCGTCGAGACTCTGTTGAACCGGCAGTACCCGCTCAGAATGGGCTACGTCGGCGTTGTCACGCGTTTAGGGGCGACGAGCCGGTCACTTTTCGACTCGAACATCACGCGCGCCATTGCTGAGAACGAGAAGCAGTTTTTTTCGGCGCCCGAATACGAGAGCGTAAGTTGGGGTGTTCTGAATCTCCGCAACAAGCTGACGCGCGTGCTCGAGAAAAGCATGGCCGACGGGCTCGAGCCGGCTAAACAGCAGATCCGCAGGGAGCTCGCGGAAACGGCGTACGCGTTCAAGGTGCAGTACAACGACCGCGTGCTCACGCCGCAGCGGTATCTCGCGCAGTGCGCCGATGCCTTCAAAGTGGCCTTCCAAGAGCTGACGCAGCACTTCGGCCGCGACCAGGTGCGCGAAGTCATCAAGCGCAGCCTCGATCAGAAGGGCCTCGACATCCTTGCCGAGAACTACTGGAACGCTCCGCCCGGCTTGGACTTCGGCGCCGCCGACGGCGTGCATAGCATCGACGACATGGCCTCGTCCCGGCCGGACATGGCGTACTGGCAGGCGAAGGTCGACGGGCTCAGCGGCATGCTCACGAAGCTCGGCGTCGGCCGGCTGTCGACCGCCATTTTGGTGGACTCCATCCACGAGCGCATGCGTGAGCTCGAAGCGAATTCGGCTTTCGCGAAATCGCCGCTCGCGATTGAACAAGTCGAGAGCGCGACAAACTCGATTCTCAGCGGGAAGTACTACGCGACGGCGGACCAGATCGAGAACTCGATCAAGCCTTATAAATACGAGGTCGACATGGACGCGCGCGAGTGGCAGAGCTCAAGAGAGTACGCGTTCAACTTGCTCAAGGAGGAGCAAAGACAGTGCCAGTCGGCACTCAATGCCCTCAAGGCCGAGGTGGGGGCGTCGAAATTGAAGCAGCTCATGCGGTCGCTCGACTCGTTACATCCTACCGAGAATCTGAGCCACTTCAGCAACGAGTTGATTGCGAAGGCGCGGGCAGCGATGTTCCTTTCGCAGCGCATCGACGTGCTCAAGGCGCGGTCCGTGTTTATAAAGTCGTCGAAGTGCAAGCACAGCACGAACCGCGCGCTGTGCCCGGAAGTGTTTGTGGATGTTGTCACGGCGAAACTCGCGGCGACGGCAGTGCTATTTCTCAACTTCGAGTTGCTCAGTGACTTCTACTACTCATTCCCACGAGAGCTCGATGCGCGGCTGCAATCTCTGAGCGACGAGCAGGTCGAGGCGCTCGCGCACCAGGACCCGGCTATCCGGAAGCATGTCGAGCTCCAGCATCGCAAAGAGCTGCTCACGCTCGCGCTCAACAAGCTCCAGACAATCAGCGATTTAAGAGAGCTAAGCTAGTATATATATTAATCTGCTCATAACTATTATTTCTATGAGCTCGATTTTTCCATTCCCTGTCGAATCAGGGAAAAAAAAATTGCTTCCATTTTCGGGTCTTGCTATCTGAGGTTATGTCCACATGCATAAACGACGCGTCTGTGGGTCGCCGCCGTATACTAATTTCATGGTCATCCAAGGGTCCAAGAATATGCATGACCAAATTGAGAGTGCTAGGGTTGCCTGGGCTCGCTCATCGTGGAGGCCTAATCCTTGCTTCGGGCGATGTTTGCTGGGGTGCCGTGCGCATGATCCGCAAAGTCTGCCCTTCAGTACCGTCCACTAACTATATACTGGTGAGATTTTTTGCTATCCCATCAAGTCGAATCTGGACACCCTTCCCTCCATCTCTCTCCCCTCCGCCCCTTCCTTCTCTTCCAGTGGATCGAATTTTTCTGGGCTGGCCCCTATTACTGCGTTTATTTTGTTTTCACAGTAAACAAAAGACGACCAGCTCTCTTTTCAGGTCTACTTTTAGTTTTTTGGAAAATAACTGAGCCGCCGAAAACCTCTGGTCCGTCGCGTGCCGCAGTGGCACTACCTCATGAACAGCTCGACGTAGAGACACCGAAACGACGGATAATGCGATCTCCCGACAAGGGATCGCCGTTGCAAGTCCCGACTTCGCTGCCGCCGGGTCCCTCGGGTCCCTCGGCTCCGCTGAGCGACTTGGCAGCGAGTTTGGGTGTTTCTTCGTGGCCCTATACGGACGCAGCGCTTGTGGAAGCGCTGAAGGCGAAAGCGGAGCAGGAGCGGACAAAACAGGAGTACTACCGGCTCGAAAGTAATCAGCGCGTCGTCGACGTCCTCGAGCGTGCGCAAAATCTCGGGATTTTCGGCTCGGCCGTGCTCTCTTTGTTCGGGCCAAACGACGAGGCTGCGAAAGCCCGAATTAATGCCTCGCAGCTGACTTACCTGCAGCCGCCCTTCCGCGGCTCGTCTCAGACGAGCCCGCAGACGCCGGGGAACTTGGAATCGCCCTTCCTCCCACCGTCGTATTCGGGCCCGCGTCGAAGCGAAAATGATCAAAATTGGACTCCGGATAGAGGCCACAGGAGCGTGGCGTCCTCTATACCGGCCTTTTCTCTGCCACCGCTGCGGCAGCCCGGCGCTCCACCGGGCGCACCGGCGCAACCAGCGCAACCAACGCAGCCAGCGCAACCGTCGCAGCCAGCGCAGCCAGCGCAGCCGGCGCAGCCGAGAAGCTATGTGCCGGGGCCCTACTACCCAACGCAGCTCGTAGCGCCGCAATTCTCGCCGCTGCCGCCCATGACTGTGGGCCAGCAGCAGTCGCCTATTCCGTCGCTGCTCGCGTCGCGGTCTGTTCCGGGCAGCGAGCAGCACTCGCCCGTGCAGTCTATATCGCCGCACCAGCCCCTCGTTCCAGTGATGCGCACAATGAGTGCCAAGTCGGCCAGAAACCGCGGCCACCAGCATTCTCTGTCCACGGGCTCCGATCTGCAGATCCACCAATGGAAGCCGCGGCAGCTACACAGAGATAATCGCTGGAAGTACCCGAATCCGATGAGCAAGGTCACGAAGCGCTCTACGCCGCAGCACACGCGCCAGGAGTCGCAGCCGACGTGGCAGCCGATTCACAGGGCGGCCGATAGCATGGCGACGGAGCAGTCCTTCGACTCGTCAGTGTCGGACCAGTCGATCACGGCGCAGCCGCCGGCCCAGCTCGGAGCGCCCCTGCAGGAGCCCGGTCTGCAGTCAGACACGTCTGTGAACTCGGCCGCTGTCGTTGCGGCGGCGCAGAACAGCCGACGGAAAAACGCCCACACTCGCCGCCGGTCGGCGATGTCTGTGGATTACGAGGATTTGCGCCGGCGCGATGAGGGTGTCGCTGCGCTGACTTCTCTAGCCGACGGCGCGCGGAACGGCACCGAGTCGGGCCCGGGCCCTATCCAGCGAAGGTCCTCGGAGTCGCCGGTGAAGCCTTCGGCTAACTCGCCCGAGCCGAAAAGGAAGTCTAGTCCAAAGACCGATTAGTACTAGTCTCAATATTTATTACTGTATAGACGTCGACAATGTCTTACTCGTTCTCTCGGTATATGCAGGCTAATTTACCTGCGTAGTTAGTGGCAGCGGAGAACGGTAAACTTATATGAAACTGCTAGTGAATATTTTTCAAACAAGGATTTATTGTTGTAACGGCTTAATATTAGTACATAGCGAGGCGGCGATTGTGGACTAATTAGAAGACCGGGAAGTTGTTAACGGCGACGACCCCTCGAAATTCAGATCTACGAGCGCAGTCTCGAGCAGGTCTCGAGGAAGTCTCGAGCGCAGTCTCGAGCACATTCTCAAGCACAGTCGTTTTGAGATTGCAGCACACCGTAATGCGAGTCTAGAAGGCTGTCTAATGATTCAGAGTCGAGGGTACTACTCTAGTCCACAGTGGTACGGGCTGAACATAACCAGTCCTTTGTGGTATAATGGTCAGCATGTCCGCCTGTCACGGTTAGCCGAGCAGCGCGCGGGAGATCCGAGTTCGATTCTCGGCGAAGGAGCATTTTTTTTAGCGCTCTTTGGCACTGCTAATTAATTTTTTGCTAAACTATGAGGTTTGCTGCTGTTTTGAGCCATTCCGTCGAGCGCGTGAGCGCAGAGTGCGGGTTCGATTCTCAGTGCTGTCTATTAGGGCAGACTTATTCAGGGGTCTGTAATGTAGACCCTGACAGGCTTGTACACAAGAAGTCCTTTGTGGTATAATGGTCAGCATGTCCGCCTGTCACGGTTAGCCGAGCAGTGCGCGGGAGATCCGAGTTCGATTCTCGGCGAAGGAGCATTTTTTTTTTGCGCTCTCTCGCACTAGCAATTTATTTTTTTATGCTAAATTACGGGATTTGTCGAGGTTTCGACCACGTAGCGGGCCATTTAGCGGGCCACACTACGCATAGCGAGTTCGACTCTTGGCAATATTTGTGATATGTGAGGGTTTCAGAGGTAGATGGATGTGCTAATGCTTATTATTCAACGCTCTCTGGCGCTAATAATTAACTTTTATTCTAAACTGTGGGAGTCGCTGCAGTTCCGGCCATTTCAGCGGGTCACACTATGCGCAGCAAGTTCGAATCCTGGCGATGTTAGTAATATGTGAGGGTGGGTTCACAGGTAGCGCGAGTCTACACACTTGAAAACTCTTCAGCCTTCCCGAAATCATCTCCTTGAAGTGAATTATCTCTGACCAGCATTCAAGGATACCAATTCTGTCGGCTAACTTGAACCTTGCACAGTTAACAGTTATCAGAAAATCATGATTAAAAACTGGATTAAAACCAGGTCTGATGAATTTGGATCATAATTGTATTCTAAACTACTCGATTACGGTTCTTGATGTACCCGGATTCAAGCAGACAGCTTGTAATGACGATTAAGGTCCTTGACCCCGATTCTAAAATTTTGCTCTCAACCGCTCTTAATCCGCGTTCTGTGCACTCTAAATCAGCCACAATAATCCCAAGCACCAGAAAAATAATTCAGCAGTGCCAAAGAGCGCTAAAAAAATGCTCCTTCGCCGAGAATCGAACTCGGATCTCCCGCGCGCTGCTCGGCTAACCGTGACAGGCGGACATGCTGACCATTATACCACAAAGGACTTCTTGTGTTCAACCCTACCATACAGCCATTACCGTGCTCGGACTCGAGGGCGGCTGCTGGCTGGAAACGACGCGGATGCCGGCGACTTCCAAATTTATTGCCGGACACAGGAAACCGAAGTGTGTACAGTGCAGTGCGAGCGAAGCGAGATCGAAATCGAGCATGGCTATTTGTCGATCAGTCGGCTGCGGGATTACTAAGAGCGGCCGATGGAGAACGTCGAGCTCGACGAGGTGCAGTGGCGGTCTCCGGAGTGGGTGCAGGCGTTTGGCCTGCGCACGGACAACGTCCTGGACTACTTCGCGATGTCGCCGTTCTACGACCGGTCGTCGAACAACCAGGTGCTGAAAATGCAGACGAGCTTCAACGAGCAGAGCCGCGACCTCAAGGAGCTCGAGAAGATGGTCGGCATTGAGTACCGCATCTCGATGGCGCGCGAGCCCGATCTCTGGGCGATCCAGAAGCTCTACCGCAAGAGCCCGTCCGACGTCGACCTGCTCGCCGTGTACTTTGTGTGCGGCGAGAACATCTACCAGAGCCCGTCGATCTACAACGTGCTCGTGTCGCGGCTGCTCGCCATCAACAAGAATCTCGAGGAGGCGCTCGAGACGGCCGAGAAGCTGCCGCGGTTTGTGTCGACCGGCTACGATTATAAAGCGGCGAAGGAGGACCGGTCGGTGGAGAACACGCTCCTCGACCGCGCGCTGAATGTTTCGCTGAATTCGAGGTAGCTTGGAAATGTGGGTCTCTGTGGTTGTTCTGTTGTGACCATGTCTGTAGTAGTTGCGTCTATCTCTGTAAACTATCTCTGTCTTAGCTATTTCAGTAGCCAGTCAGTAGCCATGTCAGTAGCCATGTCAGTATTCATGTCAGTAGCTGTCAGCAGCAATGCCAGTAGCCATTTCAGCAGCACTGCAGCCATCTCTGTTGTAGCCATCTCTGTTGTAGCCATCTCTGTTGTAGCCATCTCTGTAGCTATATCTGAGTAGCCATCTCTGAGTGGCCATCTCTGAGCCATCTCTGTAGTCGAAGTTGTCTGTGGCCATCTCTGTTGCCATCTATCGATCCATTAGGAGTCAAAGGCGATAATTATATTACTCAATAGTAGGCGCCTAACTAAAATCTAGATTATGCAATGTGTTTAGTCCATCTCCTCAGCGCCGCCAGTCTTGTTCGCGATGACGAAGCGCGAGGCACCGTGCTCGTCGGTCTCGTGCTCGATAGCAAGACGCGAGAGACGCGCAATAAGGTTCTCGAGCTTCGCGTCGCCCTGAGAGCGCTGGCTGCGGCCGATGTCGGCAAGCGCAGGAATACGGTTGAGGACGAACGCGAACACGGCGATGACAATCGTGACGAGAATGGAGTACATCCAGACGAGGATCACGGTGACGACAGACGTCCAGCCATCGGCGGTCTCGTCGAAGCTGTCGCGCGGGTGGTCGGTGTACGAGGCACCCGGGCCGGACAACCAACCGAAGAGGGCGAAGATCGTCGTGATGACATCGACGCCGAGGATGGCGAACACGAGCTCGAACGACGGGTAGGTCTGGCCACCACGCGTGACGAAGATCAGCCAGTTCTCAGTGAGCGAGACCTCAAGGAAGATGATCTCCTCGATCGAGCCGTAGTTCTGGACAATACCACCGTTCGGCAGGTACATCGTCGCGCGGAGGACCCACGTGGCGATGGCGAGCAGGAAACCGAGAATCGACGAGATAATCCAGATCTTCGGCAGCTGCCACTCGACGGGCTTCTGCTCGAAGTGCGCATTGTCGTAGGCAATGGCCAGGGTCGCCAGGTCGGCGAACAGGGCCAAGAACACGACAAGCTCGACGCGGATGGTCTCGTTGATGATGATCATGGTTGTGACAAGGTAGATCTCCAAGTGCAAACACAGGGCAATACGGTACTGGATATACGCCTTCATACGCTGGAAGATCTGGCGGGCGACCTTGATCGAGTCGACGATCGTCGACAGACCCGGCGCAATGAACACAATATCGGCGGCGGCCTGGGCAGCCTCGGTGGCGCCCTCGACGGCAATACCGCAGTCCGACTTCTTCAGGGACGGCGCGTCGTTGACACCGTCACCGGTCATGGCCGTCAAGTGGCCACGCTCCTGAAGCATCTCGACGACCTGGTACTTGTGCTCGGGGAAGACCTCGGCGAAACCGTCGGCCTTCTCCACGAGATCGTGCTGCAGGGCACCGGTCAGACCACCGTTCACAAGCTTGTCCGAGTTGTACACCTTCGTGCCGAGGGCAAGCATCTTACAGGTCTCCTTCGCAATGGCAATGGCGTCGCCGGTCAGCATCTTGACGGAAAGACCAAGGTGCTGGGCCTCGATGATCGTCTGCGCAGTGTCGTCCCGCGGCGGGTCGAACAGCGAGATCATACCGAGCAGCTGCCAGTCCTCGTCGCCCTTCTTCACGGCCACACCGAGCGAACGGAAACCACGCGACGCGAACTCCTTCGCCTTCTCCTTGTAGAGGTCGGCCTGCTCGGGCGAGCAGTTCGAGAGCTTCAGAATCGCGTTCGGGGCGCCCTTCGCGCAGGTGTAGGTCTCGCCGTTGAGCTCGCACACAGCGGTGATGCGCTTCGACACGGGGTCGAACGGCGTGAACTGGATCGTGCGCCAGCCCTGCTGCATGATGTCGAGGGCCTTCGGGTATCGCTTGAGCGTGAGGACGGTGATCTTGTCGATCGGGTCGAGCGCCTTGATGTTGTGCGACGACGCGAGCGCGGCGACGGCCATCATCCAGTTGACGTCGACGCCCTCGGCAACGAACGGCTCGCGGATCGACAGACGGTTCGCCGTGAGCGTACCGGTCTTGTCCGAGCACAGAATGTCGACACCGGCGAGCGACTCGATGGCGGTGAGCTTCTGCACAATGGCCTTCTTGTCAGCAAGGTACGCGGCACCGACAGCGAGCGTCGTCGTCGTGACGACGGGCAGACCGACGGGCACACCGATGATGAGCAGAATAAGCACGTAGTGCAGCAGGTTGTTCGAGTCGTGTTCCGGAGTCGCGATCTTCAGGTGACGGAAGAAGCCGCCAATCCACGAGGCGAGGATCCAGGCAATGACGAGCACCAAAAGCGTGGTGCCGATCGAGTCCATGACCGCCTTGAAGTGGCCCTGGTCCTGCGCGCCCTCGACCATCGAGGCCGTCTTGCCGACGAAGGTGCCCTTACCGGTGCCCGTGATGATGACGTACGCCTTGCCGCGCTTGCAGCCGGTCGTGTAGTAGACGTAGTCGGCCATGTACTTGTCGACGGCGAGCGACTCACCGGTCATCGACGACTGGTCAACAGCGAGGATCGGGTGGCCACCCTTCTTGCCGTGGTCGCCATCGCCCTCCTCATCGTCGTCGTCCTTGTTTTCGTTCGAGGCACTGAGATCCGAGTTGATGTAGTCGAGGTACTCAGCGTAGCCCTGCGGGTTGCTGTAGTCGCAGATGATGCGGCCATCGCCGGGGACGACGGTGCCCTCCTCAACAATCGTGATGTCGCCAGGGACGACCTCACGCGCAGGGATGACCTGCTCGTGGCCGTCACGCAGAACCGTCGCCTTCATGGCGATATCGGCCTTAAGCGACGCGACGACATCGGCGGCCTTCGACTCCTGGTACCAACCAACGAAGGCGTTGAGCAGAAGGATACCGATGATGACACCGAAATCCAACCAATCACGGAGACCGGCGGCCAAACAGACGGCGAGCTCCATGACGTACAGAATAGGGCCACGGAAGTAGCCGAGGAACTGGATGAAGAAGTTCGTCGTCTCACTCGTGAGCTCGTTGTACCCGGCCTTCTTGCGGCGCGACTCGACCTCGGAGCTCGGGAGACCGGCCTTCAGATCAGTCGAAAGCCACGACTCCGGGACCTCGAAGGCGCCACCGGCCTTCGACTTGTGGGCCCAGAACTTCCACTTCGGCGGGGGCTTCTCGCCCTGGTCGGCTCCCTCGTCGCCCTCAGCGGAGGCCTCACCTTTCTCACGGTACGTAGCAACGAAACGCACGAGAGCGGCGTATTCGTCCAAGTTGTCTGCGGGTGCTTCCTGCGCAAGCTTGGCGTCTTCAGACATTCTTGTATGATTTGTGGGTATTAGTTTCTACAAGAAGGTTTGAAGATATTAACAGGTGTTCGTAAAAGGGCGATCTACTGGCTTTTAAGTGTTGAGGGATCGGTTAGTCATGCTGGGTTAATAATCAGGGAAAGGGGTAAAAACATCGGCCCGACTCCATCGGCATGTTGGCCATACTGCGTGTATCCGGGAAGCCGCGGGGCCGTGGCAACTCGACACTGGTTTAGTCGTTATACACGAGATATCGGTCGCTAGTGGGGGGATCTTAGAGTCTGAGGTGTGTGGGAAGGCCTTAATGCTGTTCGATTACGTACGCAGCCGGAGGCTCCGACGTATCTCGTCCGCCTATCAGCGGCCGTTGTCTTTGCTTTAGGTTAGGGTAAGGTCCTGAAACACAGTGGCCAAGGGTCGATTTGTGTTTTTTTGCGTACCCTTTTGTTCCCAAATAGGTAAACTCGAAAAACCTGAGGCTGTATGGGCTGAAGGGTGCTTCGCGTAAATATTTACGTCAGGTACATGCCGTTCACAAATAACGAGTTCTAAACATAGCTACGGTATCAGAGAGTCATGCCCCGCGATGCGGCCAATATAGTTTGCGAACGCTATTGCAGAACTCTGTTAGAGTCGACAAATGTTAGTGGTCGAGAGTCGGGTGCGTGAAACCTAGCCCAGAAAACCGATGAACTGTAATGAGGTTTAGAATCACGCGCGCATCGAAACAGACAGAGTCGCGGACGGCCAATTTCCAATTCGGACTACTGCTGGCCTCGTGGATCTTACGGTATCCCATGTAGAGGCATCTCGTGCTCAGTCTGTGCCACGCGCCACTTACTCGATTATAAATTTGTTTCCCTTCCAAATTGGGTTCACATTCTATGTGCGTCACTCGCATGCACGTGACACGTGTGGGACTCGTATCGGGCAGGAAGGCTGCCAGACGCCGAGGTACAAGGATGTTGCAAGTGGCCCACCTGCCTGGTAAGCAGAATGCACACACATGTAATTATTCGGCGAAACGGAAGCTAGGTGGCAAATAAACGGGTCATATGGTATCTTATCTGCTATGTACGATATCTGCCGAGATCTCCACGCTAGTCTACTTGTGTAATTTCAAAATAGGGAACTTTCTTGTCCGCGATTCAGAGTGCCGCTGCCGCAGCACAGACCGCGTCAAGTCGGATCTGGCGTCAGCGCTGTCCTCGAAGGAAAAGCCTCGAAGGAAAAGCCTCGAAGATTACTGTGCACAACAACGTATAGGGTTCGAACTATAGATAAGATAATGAGGCGCTTATGCTACATGGGGCTTAAATAATTAGACACTACTAAACAGAGGATTCCTCGAGGTCAAGCAGAAGCTTGAGGTTCTCAAGGTTTTCGGACTTCCGTTCCTCGTTGCTCGTCACGAGATCGGAGAGGGCGTGCTTGCGCTCTTGAATTTTGAGCATCCGCTCTTCGATCGACCCTTCGATAATGAATCGCGTGATGCGGACGTCATAAGTCTGGCCCATGCGGTGGATGCGGTCCATGGCTTGCGACTCAGTTGCGTAATTCCACCAGGGATCCATTAAATACGCCTGCTTCGCCGCAACAAGATTAAGGCCCGTGCCACCGGCCAGCTGGCTCAACAAAAGCACGGCGTTGCTGTGAGGACTCGAAACAAACCCGTCAATGGCCGTGCCGCGCTGCGCTTTAGACATGCTGCCGTCGAACCTGAATACGGGGAAGCCGGCCTCGTGCAGATTCGCCTCGATCAAGTCGAGAAACGACGTGAAGTACGAGAACACAACCGCCTTGCCCGTGGAGTTCGCCGTGAGATCAGAAATGAGCGCGCGTATTTTACTGCTCTGCATCTTCGTGTCCAGGGGCTGCAGCCGGCGCGCATTTTTATTCACCGTGAACAGCTGGAGCACGGGACTCCGGCAAATATGGCAAATCGGATCCTCGCCACGCCTTTTCAGGTAGTCGAGGTGCGAGAACATGCAGTCGCGGCAAGCCGAATGCAAACACTCCGTGAGCACGGGCTCGTCCTGCGAGTCATTGCAGATCGGGCACTCCTCTTTCTCGAGCGGCCGGTCCAGGAGCTGGCCCAAAGTCTCTGCAGTATACTCGATCGATACGGGCGTCGACGAGGATGCGAATTTCGCAATCAGCGAGTTCATGTCCGCGGTGAGATCGAACTTCAAATCCTCGTCGAGTTTTTGCTTTTTCATTGGCGGCGCAAACTCGTCGTCGCTGCCACTGCCACCACTGCCACTGCCACCACTGCTGCCTCCAACACCGTCCTCCTCCTGAGAAAGCAATAACAGAGGATGGCAGCATATCTGACGCAGACGCGTAAGTAGCTTTAAAATAGCAACATATTTCGCTGTAGCAGAGCCGTCCAGCACCTTCGCCTGAACGGACTCACGAATGCGCGTGTACAAGTGCGAGTAAAGCGCACGTTCCTCGTGAGTGAACGCAATGCGTTTGATTTCGACCGTTTTCTTCGGCAAGCTCACCAGAGCCCGCCCCGTTTCGGGCTCTTTCATCGCCTTCGTCCGCCGCAGACAAATCGGTGCTACAATTGCTTGCACCGTCTTCATAGCGGTTTCCCTCGTTTCGGGCCTCTGGAATTTCTCGGTGATGAACGACCGCCAGAACCGGAAATTGTTCCAGGGCTCGACGCCAATGAACCGCACAAGGCTGTAGAGATCCTCGAGCCGGTTGACCACGGGCGTTCCCGTGAGCACCCAGCGCCGGTGGCCCGCCAAGTCGAAGCACGCCTTTGCCGCAAGCGTCATGCGGTTCTTGATGTTCTGCGCCTCATCCAAAATAATCCGGTCGAAAGTCGTGGCAAACAGCTTGCTGCCTTTCCTCGCGTGCTCGAATTTCACCGTGCCATACGTTGTGATCACGATCTTCCGCTCGTGCCGCCGGCTCGACAGAAACTCGCGCAACAAATTCCGCGACGGGTTTGTAGCGGCGCCGTAGTACACGAAGCATCCGCAGGCCTCGGGGCTGACTGAGACCTTGCGAATCTCGGCCTCCCACTGGGACAGCAGCGACATCGGCGCGACCACTAAAGTCGAGTGCTCCCGCGACTCGTTCACGCCCGCGTGAACAAGAGCCAAAGCCGAGATCGTTTTGCCGAGGCCCATCTCGTCAGCGAGAATGCCGCCGCGGCTTTTGAGGGCCAATGTCGGCCGCGAAAGGCTGAGCTCGCCACTGTTCAGGTTCGCCCAGAAGGGGTCGCCCTCGGGCCATTTGAACTGCGACCACAATGGGTGCGTCTCGCTCTTGATTTCGTCGACTTTGCCGCACTCTTTTTCACACGCCAGCATCCAGGCAAGGCCTCGCTTTTGGTACGGGAACAGCTTGAGGGCGAAAGAAGCCGCCGGCTCGGCCGAGTCTCCTTCGAGCTTCGCTCGCGCCGACTCGGCGCCGCCGTAGAACATGTTGAGCTCGTCGGCGTCGAGCTCCTCGCCGCCTTCCTCTTGGGTGACTGCGTTCCCAGCCGTCTCTAAACAGAGATTGAGCCGGCGGAACAGGTCCACGAGCGCCTGCTGCCGCTGCCTCACCAATTTCTCCTCGCGCGTCTCCTTGGTCTCGTCCACGACCTTTTTCTTCGGCTCTAAACCGAAGGAGCTGATCTTCGAAAACGCCGACCTTTTTAGGTAGCAGTCGACCATGATGATGATTGTGGACCCAACGCGGAGACGCGTGTCTGCGAAAATCACCGTCGCCTCGAATTTGCAGACGTTCGTGTCCATGAGAACGGCCATAAACCTGGCCTCTTCCTCACTGGCGCGAGCGAAGTCGAGGCCCTGTGAATTGAGCAGCCGCACGTTGTAGTCGTCTTTCATGCGCGAGCTCAGCGGTTTAGGCATGCGGATTAGCTGCAGCCGCTCGTCGAATTTCACGAGCCCCGTGGCGGAGCGCGTGCACCATGCCGACGCCTGCAGGCTGCCAAGATAGCGGTAGTCCCAATTGGGCGGTATGCCGGATTTTTCATCGGGTTCGAGCTCCTCGGTTTTGGGAGCCTCAGTATTAGCCTCAGTTTCAGCCTCAGTTTTAGCCTCAGTTTTAGGACTTTCTATACACTTAAAATCCTCCTTCGCTTCCGACTCCTCGACCTCGTCTCTCGATAGGTACTCTGTGACGGCCCTCTCGAAATCGGCTGTGGCGACGGGCAGGAGTTCGTCGAATTGGTCGTCGGGGAGCGCACCTAGGATCTCCTCGAGCCGCAAACGCAGCCCACGAGTGTTGACTTTCTGCTCGTAAGCTGCAAAAAACCCAGGCTCATCGTTCGCCTCTGGAAACGCGCTGAACGGGTCCTCCATCGAACGCGTTTCCCGCTCTTCAGGGTCAGGGCTCTTCCGACTATTCTTCTTACCAAAGCAGAACGCGTGAGGGCATCGAGGGCCGTGACGTAATCACACACCGAAAATTCCACCCATCCTGCGCAAAAGATCCCGTGACGGAGGGCCCACTCACACACTGTGGGTTTTTCGCCGAATCCAAAAGGACTCCTTGAACACTGATAATATTCCACCATGGCTATCGGTAAGAACAAGAGATTGAGCAAGGGCAAGAAGGGAACCAAGAAGAAGACGGTCGACCCCTTCACCCGCAAGGAGTGGTTCTCGATCCGCGCCCCGGCTCCGTTCGACGTCCGCGACGTTGGCAAGACGCTTGTCAACCGCTCGACCGGTCTGAAGAACGCGGCTGACGAGCTCAAGGGCCGTGTCCTTGACGTCTCGCTGGCCGACCTTAAGAACAGCGAGGACTACGCTGCTCGTCGCATCCGCCTCCGCATCGACGAGGTCCAGGGCTCGAACGTGCTCACGAACTTCCACGGTCTCGACTTCGCCAGTGACAAGCTCCGCTCGTTTGTCCGCAAGTGGCAGACCCTCATCGAGTGCAACGTCACCGTGAAGACCCAGGACGACTACCTCGTCCGCCTCTTCGCCATCGCGTTCACGAAGCGCGCGCCGAGCCAGCTCAAGAAGACGACCTACGCGCAGTCCTCTCAAATCCGCCAGATCCGCAAGAAGATGGCCGAGATCATGACCCGCGAGGCCTCGCAGAGCACGCTCAATCAGCTCGTCGCGAAGCTCGTGCCGGACGTCATGTCGGACGAGATCTTGAAGTCGACGCGGGGCATCTTCCCGCTGCAGAACGTCAACGTCCGCAAGGTCAAGCTGCTCAAGCAGCCGAAGTTCGACCTCGGCGGCCTCCTCGCCCTCCACGGCGAGGCCACCGTTGACGACACCGGCCGCAAGGTCGCGGGCGAGTTCAAGGAGCGTGTCCTTGAGTCCGTTTAAATATATATTAATATACATGACAAAGTGCGAAAAGATATTATTTTGGTTATTAGTAAAACTACATTTCAGGAAGGTGTTCGTGGAGCGCTTGCGGGCCCGCGCCGACGCGCGTCTTGATGACGCGCTCGATGCCGGTCTTCAGAGTCGTCGCCCATTTCGTGTCGTGCGCCGCCGCCGCCACACCGGAAGGGAAGCCGGGAACGTGGGTGAGCATGCTCAGGCCCTCGAGCACGGCCGCCTCGTCCGCGGCGAGGTAATAAACGACGCAGTTCGGGCCGGCGTCGAAAGTGTACGCGGCAACGGTTCTGCCGGCGTGCGCGTTGATCTGCTCGACCGTGCGGATCGCGGCGCGGCTGACGTCGTTCATGTAGAAGATCGGCGGCGCGCTGTCCAAGCAAACGGCGTGGAACTGGTTCGAGTCGCGCATCGTCAGGTCGGCAAACCGCGCAAAATCGCGCGCCAAGATGGCCGCCTTCATTTCGTCGAACCGGCGCGGGACCACAGAGGTGACGCGCTCGTGGAACAGCGACGACGTGTGCACGGTCACCTGCATGCCGGCCGTCGACGACACGTCCTTTTTCTCGGCGCTCACAACGAGGATGAGCGCGCGCATGTCGGGCCAATGGTCGAGCGGCGCGACCTCAACGGCGCGCGAGTCCTCGCCGTCCGGTTGGGTGCCCATTTCCCAAGCAACGTAGCCGCCAAACATCGAGCGGCACGCCGAGCCCGAGCCCATGCGCGCCAGCACGCTGAGCTCGCTCGGCGTGTCCGGCAACTCGTAGAGAAGCGCGACGGCCTTGACGAGCGCGGCAAACCCGGCCGCGCTCGACGCGAGCCCGGCGGCCGTCGGGAAGTTGTTCTCGCTCACGATCTGCAGCGGCTGCTCCGAGAGCTTCGGCAGGCTCGGATCGGCTGCCTCGAGCTTCTGGCGCGCGCTGCGCAGCGCGGCCAGTACTTTTTGAGTGCGCGCGCCGAGTTTTTCAGCCCCGTTGTTGAGGTAGAGCGCGTTGAACTCTTTGAAATGCGGGGCCGCGCGCGCCGTCGTCGTCGCGCGCAGATCCTCCTGCGCTAGCGTCACGCTGATCGACGAGTTCGTCGGCAGGTTCAGATCTACGTCGCGTTTGCCCCAGTATTTCAAGGTCGCGATGTTCACAGGCGCAGAGGCAGTAGCGGTCGGCATGGTAAGGGCGGAGAAACCTCGAGGCTCGATAAAGCGGCCTCGAGGCCGTGTCATAAGCGGTCTATTCCTTAGTTAGATGTTGGCCTAAGTAAAAGCGAAAGGACTTATTTAGTTAGGACTATTTGCAGCAGAGGTGGGTACGCTAAGATCAGCAGCGACCCCAATATAGCGCTTGATCAACGACTAAGACTTTGATTTCGACTCGCGTATTGTACCAGGCCACAAAACGATCGGCAATCTCACCGGTGCTCGGCCGACGCGGCATGCAGCAGAACTCTCTGGGTAAGGCCGATCCACTATGCTTCGCATTCTCGGAGCCAAAGAACCGTTCGTCGGGCTTCGCCCGCGAATTCTGTTGAGAACCGTTCAGTCTACAGCGCCTCTTTCCTGCCCGTCGCCGGCCTCTCCGCCTTCATCGCCTTCCCCGACGCCTTCATATCCTCCTCTTGCCGCGAAACGGACTCTGGCTGAAAAATTCGTTTATGCGCTGCCTAAAAGCGTGCAACCTTATGCGCGGCTCAGCCGCGTCGACCGGCCAATTGGTACGTGGCTGCTCTATGCGCCATGCACCTGGTCGCTGACTATGGGCAGCGTCATGGCCGGCGCACCGCCGGCAACGCTGACCTACTATCTGGGCGTCTACCTTCTGGGCGCGTTTCTCACGCGCAGCGCCGGGTGCACAATCAACGATATTTGGGATCGCGATTTCGACCGCGGCGTCGCGCGCACGGCGGATCGTCCCCTCGCCGCGGGCGACGTCACGACGAAACAGGCCGTGGCGTGGCTCGGCGTTCAGGGAGTCGCATGCGTAGGCTTGCTAGCGACTCTGCCCAGCGACTGCTGGACGGCCGGTGCGCTGTCGATTGTGCCGGTGCTCGTGTACCCATTGTTCAAGCGGTTTACTTACTACCCGCAAATTTGGCTCAGCATTTGGTTCTCGTGGGGCGCCGTTATGGGATTCCCGGCCGTCGGGTTGCCGCTCACGAACCCGCAGGTCCTGGCCACGGCGGGCTCTTTGCTGACGGCCGCCTTCTCATGGAGCATGATCTACGACACGATCTACGGCCACCAGGATAAGCGTGACGACGTGCGAGTTGGCGTGAAGTCCACGGCGCTTAAGTGGGGCGAGCGCACGAAGTCGATCGCTTACCGGTTCTGGGGCCTGCAGTCGGCCTCGCTGCTGTTCGCCGGCTCGCTGTCGGCCATGGGCCCTGGATACTTCACGGGGTGCATCCTCGCGATGGGCAATTTACTGCGGCTCGTGAACAGCGTCGAGTTGAACAATCCCGCTTCGTGCGGCCAGTTTTTCCGGAAGAACATGATCAACGGCGTGTTCATTTTTGCAGGTGCTCTGCTCGACTACTACATGGTGCTCAAGTTCTTCCTCTATTCATAGACTACATTTGTATATATTACAATAAATCAGCGAAAGGCGAGTCCTTGTCGGTCTTTGCCTTCTTAGTTTTCTGCTTTTTGCTGCTGTTTTTCGAACGCTTCAAGACCTTCCCTTCGTTTTGGAACTCGTCAGTGGCCCATACTTTTAGAAGCGATATGCTGCCGGAAACCAGCCGGTACTCATAGTCGTAGTCGAGATAGCTGACCTCTTCATTCGCGCTGTGCAAAGCGCGCGTAATGACCTGGCCGCTCACAAGGTCTACCTCAGAAACGTAGCCATCGGACGTGCCGGCTACGGCGTGGTTGTCGATCTCTGCGGCCAGCACGGACTCGACGCTGCCGTCGGTCACGAGCTTGACGCGCTGCTGCTGGTCCTGAAGCCCGCGGTTGTTCCAGATCGTCAGCACGCCTTCACTCATGCCCCACGCGCTCCTGCTCTCGCTCGCAACGCACCCGCACATGATCTCGTCCTCTTGGTCTGCACTGTACGACTGCACGCCGTCCTTACGCAGGTCGATGCGCGCAATGCGCATTTCAGCGCCCACGGCGAAGCTGTGTCGGTTGACCGGCAAACTGCAGATCGACGACACAGACTCCGTATTCTCTAGATCGTAGCTCCGCACAGGCTTCAAATCAGCGAGTTTGAACCCGTGCACGCGCCCGTTGTCGTCGCCAATGACGACGTACTCCTCATTGACGGCAATGGCGCTCGGCTCCTTGCGCAATTCGGCCTTGACGACGACCTTGCCCGTCGCGGACTCGAACTTCTTCACAACGTTGTCAGATCCGCAGCTCACGACGAATTCGCCCGTTTGGTCGAACTGGATCGCGCGGCAGCTGCCCTTGTGCCGTCGCGTCGACCACTGCTGCTGCGGGTCGCCCTTCTGCTTGTCGTAGTGATAGTACGTGACGCGGCCCGTGGCTAAGCCAACGACAAACTCGGGCTTGGTCGGATGGAAGCTCAAGCAGAATAGAGGATTCTCGTCGTTGAAGTCTAGTTTGAACAGCATCCTCAAGGGCTGACAAAATTTTGACAAAATGTTCAAAAAAATTGAACTCGTAAGAATTGCCGTTCATCGAGTGCAATGCAGAATCTTGACTCTAGTCAACTTTCTCCTAACGAAATATCTTAGGTACATAGTATAGCATAGCATAGCCTCTCCCTACTCGCTCGCTCTTCTCATTACTCCTACCCTTCATATGCAAGCGCCCGTGGCGGATAAAATCAGCGAGGTGCTCTCAGGCCGCGAGCATGAAGACGCCTTCTTCGTCATCGACACCGCTGCTCTACGGGCGCAGTACGATTTGTGGAAACAGAACCTGCCGTCAGTCACTCCGCACTACGCCGTTAAATGCAACGACCGCCCCGAGATTTTGAAGCTGCTTATTGAGTGGGGCGCGCACTTCGACTGCGCGTCGGCCGCCGAGGTCAGGCACGTCCTCGAATTGGGCGCGCAGGCCTCGCAGATCATCTACGCGAACCCGGTGAAGGCGCCCTCGCAGCTGGGCTATGCGACGACTCACGGCGTCAAGCGCATGACCTTCGACAACTTACACGAGCTCGAGAAAATCAAGCGCGTGGCTCCCGAGAGCGAGCTGCTTCTGCGCATTAAGACTGACGACAGCGCGGCGATCTGCTCGCTGAGCTGCAAGTTCGGAGCGTCACTCGTCCAGACCGAGGATCTGCTGGCCCACGCTCAGAAACTCGGCTTGAACGTCGTCGGCGTCGCGTACCACGTCGGCTCGGGTGGTGGCGGCGGACCGGCCGTCCACCACCATGCTTTGGTAGACACGCTTGAAGTGTTCGAGCGCGCCGCCAAATTCGGCCACGAGCTGCGGGTCCTCGACATCGGCGGCGGCTTCGAGCCGGAGAAAGCCCAGTTCGAGGCGGTTGCTCGGGAGATCAATCGTTCTTTGAAGACGCTTAACTTTCCGAGCCACATCGAGATCATGGGCGAGCCGGGCCGGTTTTTCGCGGCGCCCGTGATGACGTTGGTCGTCAACATCATTGGCGTGCGCGACGCTCCGCAGAACGAGGCCGAGGATATGGTCTATCTCACCGATGGGGTCTACGGCAACATGAATTGCATTATCTACGACCACCAGAACCCGAAAGCCTATCTTGTAGGGACAACGTCAACTAAGGCGGCCGACGGGACGTCGCAGTACGCGTCGCTTTGGGGCCCGACTTGCGACGGTCTGGACAAGGTCGACTCGGGCCGCGAGTTCCCGCGCCGCCTACGTGCCGGAGACTGGCTCTACTTCCCCGACGCGGGCGCCTACACGACCGTCGGCGAGTCGTCATTCAACGGCTTCAACACACGCACAGAGTTCCACGTCGTCTAATTTTTCTGCCGTAGAAGTATAGAGAGGAAGTAGTATAGAGAGGAAGTAGTATAGAGAGGAAGTAGTATAGATAGGAAGAAGTCTATCGTTAGTCTATAGGAGATGTAGTGCGTACAAGAATACATTTTAGTTACCCGAGATCGAGCTCCAGATGGACGCCCAGACGGCGTCGGGCTTCTGCGTAGCGTCGATGCCGCTCCAGATGTCCTGCTCCTTGTAGTAGCCGACGACAGGCTCGGTCTGCTTGTGGTAGGACTCCAAGCGCGTCTTCAGAGCATCGACGTTATCATCCGAGCGCTGCACGAGCGCCTCTCCCGTGATGTCGTCCTTCATGTCCTCCTTCGGCGGGTTGAACTCCTTGTGGTACGACCGGCCGCTCGCCGGGTGCACGAGGCGGCCCTCAATACGCGCAACAAGACGCTCGTCGGGAATCTGCAGCTCGACGACATTCTTCAGCGGCGTCTCGCGCTCGGCCAGCATCTTGTCCAGGGCCTCGGCCTGGGCAATCGTGCGCGGGAAGCCATCGAGGATGAAGCCCTCCTTGCACTCGGGGTTATGTTCGAGCTCGTCCTTGATCATGCCGACCATGATGTCATCGCCCACGAGTTTTCCGGCGTCCATGATCCCCTTGGCCTTTTTGCCGAGCTCCGTGCCGGCCTTGATCTGGCCCCGCAGCATGTCGCCCGTAGCAAGATGGCAGGCATGGCACTTCTCAACAAGATTCGGCGCCTGAGTGCCCTTGCCAGCACCGGGTGGACCGATGAGGATCATGCGGAGCGCGAGGGGAAGCTCCACAGTCGTCTCCTCCTCGACAACCGTCTCCGCGGCCGGTGCAGCATCCGGCTGGAAACGGTCCTTCTGCTTCGCGTTCGCTTGATCAACCGACTGCTGGTAAAGATTAGCAGCGCGCGTGCCCTTGAAACCAAAGATTTGCGTGATAAGATCCATACTTGTTCAGAATCAGTGAAGTGAAATTTGGCGGGATCAACAGCTATTCGTTGCGTGTTATAATCACGTGTTATTTTTTCAGGGAGGGCAAGGCTAGGGCGGCCGAGGCGGCCGAGGCTGCAGGTCAATATCGAAGCTAGTTTAGTTTATAAAGTGTCTTCCAAAGGTTTTAGCTATTTCTGCCCGAAATTTATAGCCCGATGTTTGTAGCCCCAATCTAAACCCTATGTAGCTCCGATGTAGCCCCGATGTAGCCCCGATGTAGCCCCGATCTAACCGACATAGCCCCGACATTTAAATCTTCGCAGCGTCGACGGTCTTCGTCAATTTCGCGATCCACTGCTCGAGCGTCCAGCTCGAGCTGATCTCCGGGTCAACAAGACCGTTGACGAAAACAGTGGGCGTCACATGAACGCTGTTCTGGCGGCCGACCTTCACGAAATACTTGAAATCGTTCACAATCGCGGGCCCGGGGTTCTTGAAGTCGCTGTTCAGGTCGATTGTTGTCAGGGAGATGTACCTCTTCTTGTCGATGCCGACGCTCGACGCAATGTCGGCCAATTCACCGATGATTTGCTTGCGCGACTTGTCGAAGCTCGGGACGTCGTAGAAAAGCTCTGACTTCTCGAAGAGCTTGTCGCTGAACTCCCAGAACTTCTTGGGCTCGATCAAGCCAGCGGCGATCCCGGCTTCGTGCAAATACGAGCCCTGGCCATGCCATGGCTGCGGTGCGTGCTGGAACACGAACGTGAACTGGTTCGGGAAGCGCTTCTCGGCTTCAGGGAACACATGTTTGTAGATCGAGTCGAATTGCTTCTTCGAGAAGGGGCAGATGTAGTCGAGCCACAGCTCGATGACTATGGGCCCATTGCCGAGAGTGTGCGATGTGTAGCGCGGATTCACCATTTGTGGAGATCTGTGGAGATAACCTATCGGTCTCTGCGGTATATAAGCCTTGAAGCAGGGATCACGAGGGTTCACCTCAGATCGTTGGATTTCACGTGAAGCGGAGACGGTCGCAACGATCGAATGATTGCGGTGGCCGCTGCGTTCGCCGGATAGTCGCATGGCGCCATATACACCGTATACTCTAAAAAAATGTACAGATTTACCTTTTACGAATCGCGTCGAAGATGGACATGCCGCCGGCAACCATTCCGCCAATGTCGTCGAGTTTCGCCGGCACGACGACGGACGTGCCCTCCTTGGCCAGCTTGCCGAAGGCGTCTATGTACTGCTGGGCGAGCTGCAGGCTCACGGCGTCCTTGCCAAGCTCGTTCTCGCGGATCGCCTTCGCAATGAGCTCAATGCTGCGCGCAACGCCCTCCGCGTTCAGCACGTTCATCTGCTTCTCTCCCTCGGCGCGGTTGACGGCGGCCTGGCGGTGGCCCTCGGACTCGAGGATCTCGGCGCGCTTCGCGCGCTCCGAGCTCACCTGCCGGTGCATCGCCTCGAGCACGTCCTTCGGCGGCTGGATGTCCTTGATCTCGTACCGCAGGCACTTGATCCCCCAAGCATCGGCCGCCTCGTTGATCGTGGCCGTGATGAGCTCGTTCAGCGTCTGCCGCTCGCGCAGCACTTCCTGCAGCGTGAGCTTACCGATCTCCGAGCGCATCGCCGTTTGCGCGAGCTGCGTGATCGCGTACTGCGCCTCGTCGACGCCGTAGCTCGCGCGGTATGGATCGAACACCTTGACGTACAGCACGCCGTCGAGGTGCAGCGTTACATTGTCGCTCGTGATCGCCGCCTGGTTATCGATCTGCACAGCAGACTCCTTCAGCGACTGCACGTACTGGATCCGGTCGATGAACGGGACCAGGAAGTTCACTCCGGGCTCGAGCACGCGGTGGAACTTGCCCATCCGCTCGACAACCCACGCCTGCTGCTGCGGGACAAATTTCACCACTGTGTTCGCCGGGAGCGCACGTTTCTGGAAATAGGTCATTGTTTGGTTCGTGAAGGCGCGCTGTGCGGCCAGCGGCCGTCTTTGAGAAGCGGCAACACCACGAGCAAGTGCGTACATGGGGTTCCTGTAAGTGGCGTGAGACGAAACTGCTTATTCAACCACGTAATTGTCACTGGCGGGAAAACCGCGTTTCAAGTAGACCTTTATCAAAATGTACGACTATTACGTATTGTGCGGCTCCCCGCTCGCGCTTTAATGACTTGGAGTTCCCTAGCTCTCTTCTATTCAAACCAAAGTCATCTCGCCGTTCTTACGCCACATATAAAACTCTAGACATCACTCCCAGATCTTGCATCCTCTTCTCTGCTTCGCTGCGTGCCCATTTTGCTTCGCACTGCTTCGCCAGACCAAAACTAGTGTCCACTCTCTTGCCACTTATCGAACCTGCTTACCTACCCCTATGGATATTCTGCTGGGTGTTTGCACCGAGAACGAGGTGCTGCTCGTGACCTCGCGCGCGCTGGCTCGCGGCGTGTCTGTGCTCAAGTCGGACGACGTGAAGGTGGCGACGTGCAACAGCAGCACGGCGATTGCCTTCTCGGGCGAGCCGGGCGATTCGACGAACTTCATCGAGTACATCAGAGCAAACGTCCAGCTCTACGGCTTCCGCCATAATACAGAGCTCAGCACGACGGCCGTGGCGTCCTTCGCGAGACAGGAGCTGGCGAAATCGCTGCGCTCGCGCAAGCCATACCAGGTCAACATCTTCGTGGCCGGCGTCGGTTCGGGCAAGCCAGAACTCCATTCGATCGACTACCTCGGCACCGACGTGCCCCTCCCGTACGCTGCGCACGGCTACGCGCAGTACTACGTCTTGTCGACCCTCGACCGCTGGTGGAAGCCGGATCTCTCGCTCGAGCAGGGGCTCGAGGTCGTGGGCAAGTGTTTGAACGAGCTGAAGCTGCGGCTCCCCATCGATTTCAAGGGCTGCGACATTCACATCGTCGACAAAAACGGAATGAGGCTCCACGAGTCTGGCGCGGGCCCCGCGGTCCAGCCGGCGCCAATTAGCACGTAAATAGAAATAAGGATGTACCGTTCAGAAGATCACTTTGGTTCTTGTTAATTATTTGTAAAATTTTGTCGCCGTCGCTCGCGATTTCGCACACGATTTGGCTCCCGATCTGGCTCCGCCGTTTAGCCAACCCAACCTTGGGTACGAAAAATGGACGAGCTCAAGCGACTCCTCGAGACCAGATTGGGCGTCAATGATCCCACGCTCGCCGAGTACATCTTCGCCATGAGCGTCAAAGGTGCGCCCCAATTGAAGAAGGAGCTCGCCGGGTTCCCGCCCGATCTCATTGAGCAGGTTCTACAGATCACCTCAAAGCCGCCAAAGAAACGCGTTTCTTCAGAGATCACTGTGGACAAGAAAGTGCCCAAATTTCTTTCGAATGAGTCTATAGTAGGCCACAGCAGTCCAGCTCGCTCCACGGCGAAGAAAAGCTGGCTGGTGGAGGCGGCAAGGCATACATCATCGAAGCTGCAGTATTCCGTGAAGAATAAAGACGCCGATGTCATGGAAGCCCCGCAATCGGGCCGAAAAACTCCGGCTACGGCTAGTCAACCTGTAACGAGAGAACTGCCCGTCCACGGATTCAGAGAGTCTATTTTGGAGGCCGTGGCCCAGAACCCCGTCGTCATCATTGTGGGCGACACCGGAAGTGGAAAGACCACGCAGATCACGCAGTTTCTGACCGCGGCGGGCTACTCGGCTGCGAGGAAAGTCGTTGCCTGCACCCAGCCGCGGCGATTGGCCGCGATCTCAATTGCGGCGCGCGTCGCTGAGGAAATGAACGCGCTCCCTGTGGGCGGGAAAGTCGGCTACACCGTGCGCTTTGACGACACAACGGGGCCCGAAACAGAAATCAAATACATGACCGATGGTCTGCTGTTGAGGGAAATCATGAGCGATCCGGACCTGAAGAAATACTCGGCAATAATGCTCGATGAGGCCCACGAGCGGACTATCGCCACCGACGTGCTTTTCGCGCTGCTCAAAACAGCGCTGTCCCAAAGACCGGATTTGCGCGTCGTCGTGACCTCGGCTACCTTGGATGCCGAGCGATTTGCTGCCTACTTTGGCGGAGCGCCGATTCTGCGCATACCGGGCCGAGCATTCCCCGTTCGGAAGATCTACGCCGAGGAACCGAACTTGGACTACATGGAGGCGGCCATTGAAACCGTCGAGGAAATCCACGCGACCCAGGAACGGGGCGACATACTTGTGTTTTTGACAGGACAGGCCGAAATCGAACAGGCGTGCGCCGTCATTACGAAAAAGCACCCCCAGGGTGATCTGTATGCCGTCCCAGTCTATGCAGCCATACCAAGTGACATGCAGTCCCTGATTTTCGACCCCGCTCCGGAGGGAAGACGCAAAGTCGTTTTGGCCACAAACATCGCCGAAACCAGTCTGACGATCGACGGGATCCGGTACGTGGTCGACCCCGGGTTCGTGAAAGTCCAAGCTTGGGACGCGCAAAGGGGGATGAGCGTGCTCAAAGTCCAGCCTATCAGCCAGGCGCAGGCGAACCAGCGTGCGGGACGTGCAGGGCGAACGGCGCCGGGAATATGTTACAGACTTTATACGCAGCTTTCCTTTGAGAAGGAAATGATTCCGTCGACAATGCCCGAGATTCTGCGGGAAAACTTGGGCTACACTGCTCTTCTTCTCAAATCTATGGGCATCGACGACATCCTCAATTTCGACTTCATGGATGCGCCGCCACGTAGTGCATTGATTTCATCACTCGAGGAGCTTTATTTGCTAGAGGCTATTGACGACGAGGCAAATATCACGGACATGGGCCGGCGCATGGTGAAATTCCCCTTGGAACCTGCGCTGGCCAAAATTGTCGTGATGGCAAGCATGAAGGGGAAATCGGTTCTGGACGATATCCTTACCATCATTGCTATGCTGAGCATGCCCTCTGTGTTCATACGGCCTACTAACAAGGTGAAGGCAGGTGAAGCAGACAGGGCTCATCAGCAGCTGCAGGATACGACAGGTGATCATTTGACTTTGCTGAATATCTACCAGAAGTGGATTGCTGCAGGCATGACGAAGAAATGGTGTATAAAAAACTATATTCAATTCAAAATCCTTCTCAAAGTGAAGGATGTGCTCCGCCAACTCAGGGACACCATCAAAAAGGGCTGCAATGTGGACCTGCATAACCAGACTGCAGAACTGCCACATCGCGAGCGCAAGAATGAGATCCTGAAAATCCTCTGCGCTGGGTTTTTCCAGAACATAGCGAGGCGCCAGCAAAACGAGTATGTGACGCTGACGAGCGATATCCACGTATCAATCCACCCTTCGTCGGTTCTGTTTCGCAAAATGCCGCCATATGTCATGTACACGTCTCTGATCCTCACCTCAACTGAGTACATGCATACAATTTCCCAGATTCAGCCCGAATGGCTCGTAGAGGTCGCACCCGAGGTTTATAAACCGGAAAATGAGGAGGACGCGAGAAAACGGCAGCGGTCGGAGACAATCCAGCCCTTATTCGATCGCCGATCCCGCAACCAAGATGATTGGCGGGTCAGCAAACACAAGGAGACACTCATGCGCCGGTAGTGTGGGGTGATGCGTGGTTAGGGTGTATGGTATCTTATCGTGCATATTCGACTACGGTTGTATAAATATGAATATATAGGCTCCGGACGACGTCTTCTACGCTTCAGACTCAAGCAAAAGCCTCAAATTCCTTTAAATGCCGTTGTTGGCGGGTCAATTTCTCTAGCCTTCAAGTATGTCAAGTTAAGGATAGTAATTGGTATACGCAGTAGCTAGAAGAATATAGTAGCAGCATTTCGACCATTATTGCAAACCAGACCTCTCAGAACGACGAATGTCAAGATTAATAGGTAACTAAAGTAACATTAATACACCTTTTGTAATTTGACATCCAGATAAGTTGAAATCACCGTGAACGCGCGCCCCCCATTTGCTATTTTTACAAGCATTCGCGAATGCTGACGTTCGAGGCCACTGACCCGATCGGGAAAACCCGAGCCCAGAATGCCATGGCGCGTGAGACTACGCCCATTCCAAATCTTCAGTAAAATCGCAAACAGAAGCGGAATTTTTCGAGGATTTTTCACAAAGAATTGTTTGTTCTTTAGAAAAGGTTAAACTTTAAAGTTTTTTGGGGATCAACGCGATAAAAGTGCTTGATTTGTCACTGACGCGTTAGGCCATTGCTAAATTTCAGGGTAGCGAACAACATACCTACTTACGCGTATTTGAACTCACCTCGGAGCGTACCACTTGACGCGACTACGTGAATCCTTCTCTTTCCCCAAAATACGTTGGGTGTCGGATCAAATTCTTGTAACCAACCCCGACAGAGTAATAAACCAGTACGAAAGAGATAATCGTTAGCACGGCGTTGTACACGATGAATGCTCCTCCATCTTCACCGCCTGCACACGGAACTCCGGAGCGGGAGAATCAGCTGCGCAGTATGCTTTTGCCTGCGTTTGGATCGCCGAGATCCGACTCAAAGACTCGTGATCTGATGGGCTCTAAAGTCGAGATCTACCGCGACAACGCAACCAATCGTGACCATGCGCCCGATGCCTTTCTTCCTACGCCGATGCCTACGTCCGAGGCAAACATGCAGCCTTCGAGCCCCCCGCCGGTCTCAAATATGGAGCAATCGGTTAAGCCAAAGCCCGCTTCTCCGCTACAGCCGATGCTTGTTGTACGCGTTCCTAATGATGGCGAGAAAGTTACCGTTGGCAGATCCTCGAAGTCTTCGAATTTTGCTCTGCGTGCTTCGAACCGTCTCGCATCGCGCATTCACGCAAGTCTTCACTACGACGCGTCGCAGAATATTTTATCCATCGAGTGCTTCGGCTGGAATGGAATGTCAGTCAACGTTTCTCACAACAAGCAGAACTACAAGATCGAGAGAGGCCAGGTTCTTAATGTGGAGGGTGCTGACGGCGTGACCATGGATATCCACGGCGATCGTGCTTTAGTCGAGCTCTCTGGCGAAGCACAAATGTCTGATGCCACAGAAGATGAGGTTTGGTCGCTGATGGGGTCCTCTCCATTGAAGCGCAAACGCGACGTAAACAACAAAGAGAACATAATGCCTCGCAAGATCGCAAGCTCGGACAAGTCCAAGTTGGTCGAGGACAGACCTGAGGCAGCACTGCCGAAGCACGGAATGCATGCAGAAGCCGTTCTGTCTGAGTCTGGCGAGGCAGGATCTGCCGATAATGAAATCCCCAGCGAGAATGAAACCAATGAAGAGCTACCGAGAGAAGCAGCTAAGGGAGAGGCAGCTAAAGAAGAGGCAGCTAAGGAAGAGGCAGCTAAGGAAGAGGCAGCTAAGGAAGAGGTAGCTAAGGAGGCAGCTAAGGAGGCAGCTAAGGAGGCAGCTAAGGAGGAGGCAGCTAAGGGAGAGGCAGCTAAGGAAGAGGCAGCCAAGGAGACAGCCAAGGAAGAACTGGCTAAAGAAGAGGCATCTAAGGAGGCAGCCAAGGAAGAGCGGGCTGAGCTGAAGAATCCCGAGGCGCCTGCACTGGTCAAGGACTCTCCTGCGGCCAATGACGTGCATCAAGAGTCCATACATATCCACGAGTCAAGGAGGCAGTCTCGTACACCGCACCACTCAAGGCCGACTTCGCGGGCGGGTAGCGAGGATCCTGAGAACTATGGGGGCCGCAAAGTGCGCCGCCAGCACGAGCCGATTACTGAGTCGCAGCTTGAAAACTTCCATAACGTGATTGCGAACCTTATTGCGTTTTCGCGGTCTAGTGCGGTTCCGCTGAGTGCCGTGCGCAAGTCCAACTCCACATTGCACACTTTGCCAAAGTCACAAGTCATGGAGATAATCAAAGGAATCCCATGCATCGGCATTATCGAAGGCGCCATCGAAGATACCACGGCTCGCAAGGCCGACGACGAGTACTACTACATTCCCGAGAAGGACTCGAGCGTGGAGCGCCGCAAGGCCGTTGAGGGAGCGCGCGGCCACCGCAGCCTTCGCAGCTGTCGGAAAACGAGCAAGCAGTACTACTACCGACCCCTCTAGAAGATGTATTTGTAATTAGGAAATAAACCATGAAGAAATCTATTTACAGCTTGAGGATCACTGCCCGATCGAGTGCTCAGCCATGTACTGCCACAGCAATTGCTGCTCCTGCGGCTTGAGCACAGACACGGCGTCGATAATCGTCGGCAAGCTTGGCCCGCCAGGGGTCTTAATGAAAGTGTCGTAGTAAAGACAGGCGAAGAATCCCATGACAAACTGGCAGTCGAAGCGGTCTGTGATGCCACCGTGGCCCGGGATTGTGTCACCGAAGTCCTTGGCCTTGAAGGCGCGCTTCGTGCCCGAGGCAAAGAACCCACCGAAGGGAGCCACCAACGAAGCGAAGGTCGCGAGAATGATGCCGTGGAAATAGATGGGCGCAAAAGTAAACGTGTAGAGGTTGAAGAAGTTCCACTTGCGCGGAATGAACACGGGATCATGCACGCAGGTGTAGTCCGAGAACACGTTCACGCCAATTTTGTCCATAGGGCAGATCATGTAATCGCTAGAAGCGGCGAAGTGGATGATCACGACGCTGGCGATGGCCGTGAAGAACCACGCGCCGAAAAAGCCCTCGAAAGTCTTCTTCGGACTGATGCTTATAAGCGGCGTGCGGCCCATCGTGATCCCACAGACGTACGCCATGATGTCATTGACAATCACAAGCGAGACGGGCACCAGGAACCAGAAGATGCCGTGCAGGATGTTGAGCTCGATATAATCGCCCTGGAACACAACAAGGAAGATCGCCATGTGCGTGGTCGTGAAATGCGCGTACTGCTGGCGGAGGTACCCCGGACGGAGAGTGCCGACAAAAAACATGAAGCCGCCAATGTAGAGCGAGTAGCACATCAGCCGGTGGTACATAATCAAGCGGTAAAGAATACGCGGGAAAATCCCGACATTTTTGAAAAACAGAAACAGCGACTCGCCTTTCTGGAAAAACATGGCCACAAGCATGAAATACCAGCTCAGCATCTTGCCCCACGGAAGGTTGTCGAAGTACTCCTTCTCACCTGTGAGGTTGATCACTTCGTTGTAACTGAGCACTTGAAGCAGGGCAATGAGCACGGAGATATAAAAGTGGCCCGCACAGAGGACACCCACAAAGCCCCCGATCATGACGAACGTCCAAATTGCCCTCACAATAAACGTTTGCTTCTTCTTCTCAAACTCCTCCCGCTTCTTCGACTTATCCGCACCCTTCTTTTCGCCTACCGCCAGCTGATTTGCCGTCTTCGGCGCGGCTGCCGCCGATTTCGAGTTTTTGGCAGTGCCCATCTTAAGACACACTGGTATAAGGCCACCTCCGTTGTGGTATTTGTCGGCGAGGATCCAAACCCGATCACATGGGAGCGCGTGTCCCCTTGCCCAGAACTAGCCATCGCGGTCGGGCATTCGAAGTGTTTAGGATTGGCGCATGATCGAGCCATACACAAACGCGGGTAAACTTAGCGAAATAAACTCAGTGTACGTACTAATGCAGTCTTTCTCAACCGGCATTCTATATTTCGTCCCACTTCTCATGACTGCGAAGTGGGCGGGCAATAAATTCGAGCGCGACGCGGCGCGCGCAGCCTTCCTCGAGGAGTGCGCGCAACCTCTCAGCACAGGGCGCTGTGCAGCCTTTGACACTCCCGACATCCCCGATACCCCCATAGAACCGCGCTCATTATCAGAGGTGAGCACTACAAGCGAGGGTGACACGCTGCTGTCGCCAACGAGTCTTGTGCTCTCGCTCACTGATAAGACGCCGAGCCCGCGCACGTCGGTCACAACCAATATGGCCGATTCCGTGAAGTCCGTGCCAAACTCGCAACCAGCTCGTAGTCGGCTTTGCAAACTGCTTGGCCAGAGTTAGAGTCCTGTCAAAAAGGAGTTCATAAATTATTTATTTCTACCACTAGTGTGTTTAGTACTTGCGGTGGGTGCGCTTGCCGCTGGCCTCGACGGCGTAGCGGTCGAGCGGCGAGACGTAGGTCGGGGTGTTCTCCCAGAGGTCCGGCGTCAGGAAGGCGTAGGTGTTGCCGATGGCAGCGAAAGTGGCCTTCAAGGTGTTCTCAGTCGTACGGGTGCTGCCGACGGACGAGGTGAAGCAGTCCTCGACACCAGCGAACTGAAGAAGCTTCTTCACGGCCGGCGACGCGACGATGTCCTTACCGCGCGGGGCCGGGACAAGACGGACGGTGACGCTACCGCACTTGCCGGTGACCTTCGAGGCAACGGTGTGGGGCTTGCCGATAAGCGAGCCCCAGTAGCCGCGGCGGATCGGGATGAGGTTGAGCTTCGCAATGCTGATGGCAGTGCGGATGGCCGTGGCGACCTCCTTCGAGGTCTTCACGCCAAGACCGACGTGGCCGTTGCCGTCACCAACAATGACGACGGCACGGAAGCGGTTGCGCTGACCGGCACGCGTCTGCTTCTGGACGGGCTTGATCTTCATGACCTCGTCCTGGAGGTTCGGAACGAAGCGGTCGATGATGGCGGTCTCCTTCACAGGGAGGGAGTGGGCGTAGATCTCCTCGAGCGAGTTGATCTTGCCGGCCTGGACGAGACGGCCGAGCTTCGTGACGGGCTCCCAACCTTTCTCCTCACGACGGCCACGACGGGGACCGCCGCGACGCGGGCCACCACGGCGGGGGCCGCCACGGTTACCGAAACCGCGCTGCTGGGACTGGGGTTGCTGGGGGGCAGGAGAGCTCATTATTTCAATCTGATGGTTGATTTGCAGAAGACCAGATATGACGATGCCGCTCCAGAGAGTTTCTGAAAATTTCACCCTTGCCCGATTCACGGACTGCATTATTTGTCATCAACAAGAAGCCCCGACGCGAATTCTGCCGCAGAGACGCTGTCGGGACAACCCTAAACACAGACCAGCCAGGGTCTACATAATAAACGCAGTGTGAGATAGTCGATGTACAAATGTTCGATATGTAAACTTGATAAGCACGACTTGTTGATGCGGAGTGGGTGTTTCGAGCTGCTACTCGAGGAATTGCCACGCGGGTGAGATCAGGTGCAGATTATTTAGTGCGCAGCATAGGCGAAGACTCTGGTAGAATTGTTTAGTGAGTGTTTACTGCGGGAGGATGAGATCATTAAGCTCGAAAGAATACTTCCATCCTCCTTACTCTATCTTCCACGGGAGGAAGGCTACTCGGTGCTGTACATGCCTTCTATCTCGGGATTGAACCCAAGGTCAAAACAGGTGTTCACCTGCTCACTCGCGTTCTAATTTACCAATACAGATGAAATAAGAAAAATTATCAGAAAAACAACTAAAAAAAATATTATCAATTCCGTATACACAGAGACACTGGAATTCTCGCCGCTTTAGCGCCCAGTGCTCGAAGTATCCGCATTGCGTTGAGTGCGCGTGAGATCATTCCATATCGTGCTCCAAGGCGTCGCGTGCCGAGGCAGAACCACCCCTCTACTTCGAGCCGTGCGGTACAAGCCGCTTCGCATCGCGTACACGTTTCTCCTGCTCGGCATCGTGGCGGTGCAAATCCTCAAAGTGAAGAACGACGGCACGGTCACCATCGTAGGGCAAGTCACGATGGCGGCCGCGTACCATGAGAGCCATGAACACGATCTTTCCGAGTTTGCTGAATGAGCCGCAGAGTGAGGTCGCCGACCCATCAAGCCCTATTGAGAGTCCAACGGTGGAGTGCGCGGAGACAACTTCGTACATGACGTCGAAGAGCCCAAACTTGCCCCGCGAAATGGATCCACCTTCAGTGAGGGTGATGAGGAACAGTCCCAAAGCCAAGAACCACATATCCGTCGAAAGCTGTCGTCGCATGTGCTCAACTAAGCTCGAAGGCATGTCATCATCGTTTTGCACTCCCAGTTCTTTCTCATCTTTTTGTACTTTGCGTTCATTGTTGTCCAAGTCTTCATCTTGGCCGAGAAACCTCGCACTGAATTCGCTGAGGCGACGCCGCAGCGTAGGATGTTCTGCCGTCGCCGTGCCTTCTCCCTTGTCATCGGTGTACTCAACAGCGTTATTCGTGCGAATGCTGGCAGATTCCTTCTCCTGTTTATCGCGGTAATACCTTCCCAATGTCTGTTCCTCGAAAACGTTCGTCTTCCGGATCGACATAGCGATCGGGTAGACGCCGGCATACATGGTTAAAATATTGAGAACAAGCATGGCTGGATGCTGTCCTGCAATATTGATAATTGTGAAGCCGGCCGTGCGGGTCGAGATCGACTGGAAAAATGCCGAGAGCAGCCGAGGTCCTGTAGCCATGTCAGGCTCTGGCGAGTGCGTGCCGCAGTTCAGAATCATGAAGAAGGCCACCTCTACAATAATAAACACAATGAGTGCTACAAACAGCCAAATCGTCGTAACTCGCGGGAACATCAGCATGAAGCAGCGACGAGGGTGGTCCAAGAGAAAACCCAGTGTTTCCCTTGTTTGTCCAAACTTGGGACTCAATTTGAATGCGACATACACGCCAAGCCTCATCAACACGGGCAGGCTAACATTGCCGCTCAAAATGAGCAACGAGACAAATAGTGGCACGTACGCACTGTGCCAGAACTGGGACAGCGACGCCGGCAGAACGCATAAGCCGTGGTTGTTGAAGGCTGACAGCACAGTCGTCATCGCGAACGTCACGGGCGAGACACCTTGGGCTCGAATTATCTCTGCATAGGTGTGCCGTTCGTACACCCAAGGTATAATAGTGAGGAAGCCGAGGCAAATCATAACTGCGATGTAAGCCAAGGTAATCCACCGCAGCAGCTTCAACGCACGATATTCGACACCGCCGAGTTCGTCTTTCTGCTCTTCTGTTAGCCCAATAAATGCCGAGTTTTGTCCTAGCGTCGAAGCATACGACAGATAGTTCGCCAGCATTCTGCGGGGCTCGTGAGAGCTCGAGTCACTGATCAAATTGTCGAGCCGTGACATTTGCCTGTTTGACAGCTGAAGAAGCTCGCGAAAACGTTCGCGCACTGCGGCACTCGCGTCAGAAGCGCGACCTGCAATCCCGCTGTGCGAATACTTGCTTCCAGGCTCACCGTTGCGGTCTTCTTCTCGTGCCGGATTGGCAATAGAGCTGATCGGCAGCCTGTCAGATTCGCCCTTAACGTCCTCTTGCTCCTGCACCGCGCTAATGCCGCGGTGCTCATCTATCTTGATGTCACTCGGACTTCTGGTCACGAGCGGTAAACCATCCTCATCCTGGTCGACATTAGCGTGCTGCATTTGCACGCGCTTGTGTGATCGGATGTTCTGGGCAAAGCGATCCTTTTCCTTAGCATGATCATTGTCGTGATTCGGGCGGGGCAAGTCGTCGAACTGGATTTTGCTAGCATCTAGCTCTTTCGTAGTTTCGTCGCTCGCACAGTTCTCCTCCTTTTCATTAGGCGACTCGTCGCTAATCGGTTCATAGTCACCTGTCGCCTTTCCGGTATGAAGGCCTTCATCTGGCGAATGCAAACCTGTAGTCTCCCTTGAGTGCCCCATTAGCGGCGGGCTCTGCTTCTCTTGACGGAGATTCGGCATTGAGAACGAGCGCCGAAGATGTGGCGCTCGGAATTTGAATCGTCGTTTGTCCGGTTCATTTCTTTGCGCCTGAGAGTCGTTAGTCGAGAAAGATTTACCACGGCGCTGCCTTGACTGCTGCTTTGAGATGATATCAATGTCACGAAACTTACGCCGGTACATCCCCAGCCGGTAGTAAACCATGATAGTCGCGACTGTCATCTGGTTTGTAAATAGTGGCACGATGAACACGAAAATCTGCTGGTACAGTTTGAGGTCATTTGGCGACACGACACTCAGACCTGTTAGCGTGGTCGCGCTCGTTGCTTCGAATAACGCGTCTGTGTAACTGATATTGCGTTGTGGATATAAAATCCAGGACAAAATGAAGGTCCACGCGACGATGTAGAAGTAGTGCACACCAAGGAAGGTATTCAAGGAGAACCTGATGAGCTTTATAGAGCGTGCTGTGCCATGCTTGACCATCAAGTAGAATCTCTCAACGAATCCTCTCAATCCAGGATCAAATTCATACTCATTTAGGTCGAGGACCGCCAGGTCATCTGGGCCGCTCCTCAAGTGTTTAATTCCCATGCAGTGGGCAAAGAAGCGCAGCGAAGCGAGTCACAGAAAAGTTTGCGGACTATCTACCGCCTTTTCCCTCCTCTCTCGAAATGCATATAAGATTTGTCAGCCAGAATGTCATTATGTACTTATTTCCGTCACTCGCGTGGTCAGCTTAGCCATGACAGGGGTCAGATCATTAATTCCATCCCGTCCATTTAGTACATCCATCAACAGGTCCCTCTTCTGTGTGACCCATGAATCTAAGTTGTCGTGATGTAGCACGTTTGTGATCATCATGACGTGAGAGGATCTCTCGTTAACCTTAAGATGTGATGCACGACGAGGAGGGTTCAACGGCGAAGCTAGGTTTCTGATCATGCGCAAAACGATCACGTGCATCATGCCTCGGTTAATTCCGGGCGGCCAGCTACGGCCACCACGGGCTTCGTACAAGCGACTGCATTAGTATCAGATGACGAAATTAGCTGCTTAAATTTCATTTTATGTCGGAGTCTCTTCGAGTTTGCTCACGAGAAGCATTCCATTTATTTAGCTTTTAGTTCTACATGATGCTGTCTAATGTTTAATTAATTAAAGCGCGTTGTGCAACGAGTGGCAGCTTAGCCCTGCAGTTTGTCAAAGTAGGCCCGAGTTCCGGACGCTCCGCCTATGGAAGGCGAGAGTCAGGAGCTGTGCTCCTGAGAACGGGGGGTCGAGCACACTTCGGTGCGGTGATGGTTGCCGCGCCTCTGAGGCGTTCCAATCTAGGCCCGTATCCTCCGCCAAAAAAGGATGAGGATGGTCAAAGCAGTTTAGTCCCCACAGCCTCTTAGCTTCCATGCTAGGGGCCGCATACTAAATCGTGCTCTCGGTATCATATGGAACTCTAGCCCGCAAAGGCACAGCGTGCGAACGCCTTGCCTCTGCGGCTTTTTCGATCGACTCTCCGAACTCCAGTTGTCGGTTACAATGGCATACTGCCGGGCTAGTGTACTCATGCTCTCAGCGCAGCTAGGAGCCTAGGCGAAGGCACGTGTTTCTGGTTCAGTTCATCAGGTTCATCATGTCCCTCTGTTGTTGTTGTTGAATACCTTGGAGAACGCTGACTGCGCCGTGTCTTTGATAAAGGATTTGATGGCTTCTGTTAATGCCAGCACCTTTGCCAGACGACGAGGCCTGCGCGCCTGGTTCGGCAGGCCAGTCGGGTTCGGCAACAAGACTCCTCCCCGGGTGAGAATCAGCCTCTTCATTTGGCGCCTCTGCCGAGCTTTTCGAGACGCAGCGTGTGCAGACCGAGTCCGCGCCTTTTTTGACCTTTTACGAGCTCTCATAGGTCTCTTACGAAGCAGTTTCAGCCCCATGGAGCCGCAACCAATAACGAGCATTACAACAGACAGAGAGAGCGCGGTATACGCGACGTTAGGGGCTGGTATCTCCTGCACATACCGCGCCACGGAGCGTGCGGGCGCGGTGAGCGTCTCTAGCTGTTTCAGAAGCGCAGAGACCAGCGCCGACAGGAGAGGCGCCGACGGGAGAGGCGCCGACGGGAGAGGCTCCGCCTCGGCCAGCCAGTGCGGCGCGTCGGAGAGCGTCAAAACTTGGGGGGTGTTAAACAGTGCATTAATCTTCGCTTGTATTTGGAATGCCTTGGTGTCTTCGTACAACTGGCGCAGCTCCTCTGGAGTGGGCACAATCGTCGATTCCGCGGTTAGCGTCGGGTAACTGAGTGTCAAAGCGAGCATCGGGTGGTTTATGAGAGAGGGAACTTCTGATGATGCTGTCCGAGCTTATGTACTGGCTAAACCTGATAAGGTTTGAACTCGTCGTCAAGATCACGACGTACATGAGAGGTCGATGACGGCAGAGAGCGCTGTAAAGAGCGTCAATTTCTACGAGACATGTGTCAAAATTATGGGCTCACAGTAGAGTTACGTAGAAATACGGATGGCCTGTCTTCGGGCAGTCTTGTTTACCGCTTACCAATTTCGAGCCGCCGGATGTAACCGACTGGCAACGGTATATTTCCATGTATGGACCCATATTACGATTTGAAACAACAGCGTCACGAAACTACTAGCTAGTTGGACAGATAGAGCTATAAAATTTAAGCACTGAACTCTACCTGACCGCTACAGCGCCCTTCACTCTCTATTTCTCACTCAGGCTCCTCACCCCTCGGTTGGCTCAAAATTGTCGTCCTCGTACTCTTTGTCGAAATACCCGACGTTGTGAATCCACGTTTCCACCCGCAAATCTGCTAAATCGGTCGGAGATGTGACCTCTAAAATCGTTCGCTTAAGATAGACATATGGTTTAACTAGAGTTGGGAATGACGCGCGTATTAGGCGCGTTGTCCGGCGGCACACTAACGTATATACCCGGGCACTGCTCATTGCGCCAGTGCACATCAGTGCATCTCACCATTGCAGACCAGAGCATCTCACA